>JAODAL010010831.1:0-103059 GCA_025379985.1 Phyllomedusa bahiana
GGGGTTTCTTTGTTAAGGTTTTTTTTTTCCCAACATGTGATTCTGGTGTTACGGGGTGCAGGTCTGTTTCAGAAACCCAAATTAATATTTGCGAAAAACCTTAAAAAAATTGCTTTGTTTTTTGGGTTTTTTGGGGTTTTCAATATAGATGACACCATGAACATACATTTGAGTAGAATGATCACAGTGATAGAAAAACGGATTTGTTTGTGTTATTTTTTGTCATTTTAAAAAAAAAAAAAAAAAAATTCCACATTTTTATCTCCTTTTTGTGAAGGTTACTATAGTTTTACAGCTGAAAAAAGACAAATGTCCATCAATTTTAAACCCAATTGGGGGAAAGATGTGGATGAAGGGGGGGATAGGGATTTTTTAAAGGGTTTTGGAGAAACCCAAAAAAAAGTAAAAACAATAATGGAGGAACCCCTAAAGTAAGCAGTAAAATTTATGTAGCAATCCAGTGTTTGAAAAAATTAAAAACTTTTTTTTATATCGCATAGTATTCTATGTTGGATCCTTTCCTACTGGGTAATGGGGGAGCACATTTGCAAAGGGGGGGTTTTAAAAACGACATACCCCCACAAATGCCTGTTTCTTCCCAGCTGACTACCGTATATTTCTGTATATATATCCATAACAAATGTATTTATATATAGCAATTTAAAAAATATTTGCACACTTTTCTATTTGAAAACATACTTTTTGGGCAAACTTCTTTAAAAGCTGTCCCAAACCTAATATTAAATTCAAAAATCATAAGCAATAAACTAATGAATCATTAAAAATGTATCAATTTTATTTGAAAATGTAATAAAAGACATCATGAAAAAATAAAAGTAACACATACTGCTCATAAAAGATGGAAAGGTACAAGCAGTCAAGTGGGGGTTATCAACAATAATAATACAGACATAAATAATCACATGACCTAATAAGCTGCAGAGATCTATCCTAAAGAAGACATGGCATAATAAAGGGTGAAAATACAAAAGTAATGATATAATGAGGTGCATAGTGCAAAAAAGTAATCCATACAGACAACACACCTATGCCTATATACTCATTAGCATGTGCAACACAAAATTCATGTGAAAATGTAAACCGGATCCAAAAAAGTGCATCCGTGCAATAATATGATATATTTAAAAATATATTATTTTTTTTTAAAGCGCCATTGATTCCCGGGCGTGTACATTCAGGGGGTTACATACATTACATAAGTCAAAGAGTACAGTGATAAGGGATAATGACGTTGGCACAAAGGGAGAGAGGCCCTACCCCCGAGGGTTTTCAATCTACAAGGGGAGGAAAGAGCAGGAGGTGGGGGCAGACATTCTGTGGGGGAAGTAGTGACAAGTTTTGTGAAGGTTATAGCAAGCCCGAAGAAATGGTTTTAGGGTTTCTTTTTTAAGCTGTTTAAAGTGGGGGGAGTCTGATGTTTTGGGGCAGTGGTTCCAGGTGTGGGTGAAGCAAGGGGGAAATTTGGAGACGGTTGTGTGGGATGATAAGGGAGAGCAGAGGAGAAGGTCCTGTGAGGAGCGGAAGTGCTGAGGGGGTATTTTTGGAAATTAGGGCAGAGAAAGTATGGAGGGGGGAGGTCATGGAGAGCCTTGTAGGTCTGGGTTAGTAGCTTGAAATGAATTCGTGGGCAAAAGGAAACCGTGAAGGGATTGGCGGGGGGAGGCAGAGGAGTAGCGGGGGAGTGGTGGATAAAAACGGGCAGCAGGTTTAAAGGGGTTGCCCTGGGCTACAAAGAAATACCCCTTTCAAATTGTAGGGAAACAAAAATAAAAAACATTTTTCCAAAAATATATTGTTTTTTTTCCCCTGTTTTTCCCAAGGAATCCCAATTGTGAATTTATGACCCCCCTGGCTATTTCATTCCCCCTCATTAACCGACCTGAAACAATTTTTCCCTGCTGTTTGTTCTATGAATGGGCGGGTGAGTGAATTCATCACACAGGTCACTGAGCAGAAAAAAGTTTGATTTATGTAAAATAAACAGAAACTGAAATTGGGGCCCTTTTGTTTGAGGGATCAGATAAGAAGCCCCTGTTAAGAATTTTGAAAAAGCTATTTGATCAAAATTTTAGAAACGGGAAAGCCCCACACAAGCTGTACAAGCAAAAAGGTATGAAAATTTAGTCAGTCTAAAACCAGGAAGTGGCAGATTTATTTCATTAAACATCCTTTGAAACTCTTTTGGGGGAGAAAAATCCCTTTAAGGTTGGATTGGAGGGGAGCGAGGGGCTAGCTGGGGGGCCCACTGAAAGGGGATTTTTTCAGTATTCTAGGGGGAGATGACAAGGCAGGGACCAGAAATTTTTTGTGGTGTCGTTGGGAATGAGAAAAATCGAGAGATGTTTTTTCAGGGGGAGGCGGCGGGGGGGGCAGAGGTGGGGGTTTTGGGATGTGGGGGTTTTAAAGTAGAGAGGGGGTTAGGATTCCCCCAAGGCAGGGATTTTGCGGGCCCGGTTTGAGAGTAAAGAGTTTTTGGGCCTGCCCATAAAAAAGATCAGGGGCAGGGGTAGATTTGGGGATGGTGGAAAGTTTGGGGTTTTTTTTTTTCCCTAGACATTTAGTTTTAGGGACATGATGGGGAAGAAGGAAGAAATGGAGGACAGCAGTCAGGGACCCGGGGAGATTAGAGAAGTGAATCTGGGCCGGGGGGAATTGTAGATTTGGGGTTATCATCACATACGGGTGGAAATTGAAAAGCCTTTTTGGGGTAGTCCCTTACCAAACCCAAAGGGAGTGTAAAGAAAGAGTAGGGGGCCCAGGACTCCCCTTGGGGGAAACACCGACAGAGAGAGGCCGGGGGGAGGAGGGGGTTGGGTGAGTGAGAGACGCGGGAAAGTCCCGATCAGTGAGGTACGAGGAGATCCGGGAAAGACCAAGCCCTTGATCCCGGGAAGGGAGGAGAGGATTTGTAGCAGGGGGGGAAATGGTCGACCCCTGTCAAAGGCAGAGGAAAGGTCAAAAGGGGGGAGGACACAGATTGGGGCCTTTGGGGTTTTTTAGCAGTTAATGGGTCATTAGTGGTTTTTGGGTTTTAGGGGGTTTGGGGTTAGGTGGGGGGGGGCCCAAAAACCAGTTTGGGAAAGGGGGGTCAAAAAAAGAGGAGTTCGAGGAGGGGTGGGAGGACAGCTGAAGTTTGACGTGCTGCCGAGGATTTTGGAAGCAAAAGGGAGCCAGTAAAAGGGGCGATAGTTGGAAAAGGGAAGGGGGGGTCAAGGGTTTTGGTTTTTTTTGGGGGTTTTTTTTTTGGGGATTGGAGTGATATTTAGCATTTTTTAAAGGCGGAAGGGAAGATGCCAGGGGTTTTATTGATAGGTTGAAAATGGGGGGGCGGGGATGATAGAAGCACTGAGGTTTTGGGATGGGGTTTGGGATGGCAGTGGGCAAGACAACAGGTAGTGAGGTTGGATTTGGACATTTAAGGAGGAGAGCTTGTATGAGTACCTTTGGGGAAGAAAAGGTTAAAGGGGGAAAAGAGCAGTTTGAAAGGGGTTTAGAGGGGGGGTGGTGGGGACTGGGGGGGCTGAAGCTTTCCTGATGAGGTTGTTTCTTCTGGAGGAAGTGAAGGGCAAAGTCTTTCGGGTGAAAAGGAGGGATGGGGGAGGGGGTTGGTTGGGGGAAGGGAAAGAGAGTTAAAGGGGTTTTTTGAAAAATTTGGGCCCCTGGAGTTTTTGGACAGGGAGGATTTTTTGGATTTGGTGACAAAAAGTCCTTTTTGGCTGAGGCGAGTGCGGATTTAAAATTTTCTGCAGTGAGTGTTTTTTATAAGGCAAAGTCACCCAATGGAGTGATTTTTTTCTTCCAATGGGTTGGGCGGGCTCTGGAAGCACGCCTCAGCTTTTTGGGTTTAGAGTCTGTTTCCCGGGGTTTTGGGGGGGGGGGGGGGGGGGGGGGGGGGGGGGGGGGGGGGGGGGGGAGGGTAGTGGAAAGAGGTTCAAGAGAGTCAGAGAGAGTGTTAGGGTTGAGGTTTTGTTGATTTGCGGGGTCTTAAATGGTTTTTGAGACAGGGGGAGCAGGTGGGGGGGGATAGTGGTGAAGGTTTAAACAAGGGTTGGGGGTCCGGGTATAGGGGGTGGGGGAGTTTGAGAAAGTCAATAGGGGGGCAGAGGGGGTTGAAGATGAGGGCCCCGTGTGTGTCCAAACTTTGTTAGTGGTCCTGAGGTCCACCCGGGAGGGTTTTAAGGGGGAGCAGAATGAAAGGAGTTTGTTGGAAAACAGAGTGGGGGGTGTCGATTGGGGTGTTTAAGTTCCCATGATGATAGTGGGGGTGCCCCGGGGGAAAAGAAAGTGGGGAAGCCCCGGAAGAAAGGGTCAAAAAGGGAGTGGCAGGGCCCGGGCGGTCGGGGAGACAACAAACCACTTGGAGGTCGGGGGGGGCCCTAGATTCCCGGGCAGAGTGCACTTCCCAAAAGGGGAAAAAAAGGGGTGAGGAAAGGCAGAGGGTGGAGCGGGGGAAAAGGGGGCAGGTGGGGCAGACAGGAGGAGGCCGACACCTCCAACCCGCTTGTTTTCCAGGAGGTGGGTAAGTTTTGGGGGCCCCCTTAAAAAGTGGGGCAGGGGAGCTGGTCAGAGGGGGTCAGCCAGGGTTTTAGTCAGACCCCAAAGGGGAAAAAGTAAATTTGTGAGATGAAAACCCAAATCTTTTTATGTATGAGGGGTTTATTACATTTCAGACCCCGCATTTCCCGAGAGCTCCCGGGGGGGGGGGTGGGGGGGGCATGGGTCAAGGGGGGGATGTGAAAATTTGGGTTTAAAAAGGGATTAGCGGGGAATTTTTGTATGGTGGGTCTGTTCGGGAAAGGGGGCAGAAAACTAAAGGGGGAATGTGTGGGGGGGCCTGGGGTTTGGGGGGTATGTCCCCCGAAGCCCGAAGGGAAACAGTGGGGAAAGGGGGAGTAGGTGGCAGTGGGTAGACTGTAGTTTTGGCAGGGTTTGTTTGGTGCGGAGGGCCCATTAACAGTGAGGAAGAGGTTGGGGGGGCAGACAGGGTGTGAGGGTAGAATTTCGGGGGAATGTAAAAGTTTTATTTTCCGCGAAAGGGGAATTTGGGGGATAAGGGAGTTTAAATGTGAGGGGAGTGGAGATAGCCCATGATGAGAGAAAAAAAGAGATAGTGTTAATCAAGTTGGACATTTAAATGTTGGCTGGGACAGTTGAAGGAAGCGCTCTCTGGCTGGGAAGTTTTTATGGAGGCGCTCTCTTTGGGTGGGGACAGTTTATGGAGGCGCTCTCCGGGAAAAGATGATGGAAAGGGGCCCCTTTTTGGCTGGGGCCCGGGTTTATGGGGCGCCTCGGTTGGGAAGTTTTATGGAGGCGCTCTCTAGCTTTGGGGCAGTTTTATGAGGCCTCTCTGGCTGGGACAGTTGATGGAGGCGCTTTCTGGTGGGGCAGTTGATGGAGGGGGCTTTTCCCCGGCCCCCGGGGGGTTGATGGAGGCGCTCTCTGGGTGGGACATTTTAAAGGAGGCGCCTCAGGCTGGGACGGTTGATGGAGGCGGGTCTCCCGGCTGGGACAGGTGATGGGGCAGTCTTTTGGCTGGGGCAGGTGATGGAGGCGTCTTTTGGCTGGGACAGGGATTGGGGGCCTTCCCCTGGCTGGGGGCAGTTTTTTTTGGAAAGGGCTCTCTGCTGGGACAGGGGTTGGGGGCCCGGAGGGAAAGGGGGCCCGGGGGTTTTTTAAAAGGGGGCCCCACGGGGCGTTGGGGGAGGCACTCCTGGCTGGGACAGTTTGATGGAGGCCTCTCTTGGGTTGGGGCAGGTTATGGAAAGGGAGTCCCCTGGTGGGACAGTTGAGGGGCAGTCCTGGGGTGGGACGGTTTATGGAGGCGCTCCCCTGGGTGGGACAGGGTTTATGGAGGCGCTCTTTTGGGTTGGGGCAAGGGGGATGGGGGCAGTTTTCTGGGCTGTTTTGGGGGGCAGGGGAAATTTATGGGGGGCGCGTCTCCCGGCTGGGACAAATTTATGGAGGCGCCCCTCCCGGGTGGGGGCAGGATGGAGCGCTCTCTGGCTGGGACAGGTTTAGGAGGCGCTCTCTGGCTGGGACAGATGAAAGGAAAGGGGCTCCCCTGGCTGGGACAGTTGTTTGGGGGCGTCTCTGGCTGGGAAAGGTGATGGAGGCGTCTCTGGCTGGGAACAGGTGATGGAGGCAAATCTCTGGCTGGGACCCGGTATGGAGGGATCTCTGGGGGTTTTGGGGGGGCAGGGGGGGTGATGGAGGCGCCCTTGGCTGGGGAAAAGTTGATGGAGGGCTTCTCTGCTGGGGAAAAGTTGATGGAAGGCCTCTCTGGCTGGGACAGTTGATGGGGGCCCTCTCGGCTGGGGGCAGGGGATGGAAGGCCTTTTCTGGCTGGGACGGGTTTAGGAGGCGTTTTCTGGCGGGGACAGTTGATGGAGGCGCTCTCTGGTGGGGGCAGTTTTTTTTTGGAGGCGCTCTTGGGCTGGGACAAATTGATGGGGCGCTCTCTTGGGACAGGTTTATTGGGGGCGCTCTTGGCTGGGGGCGGGGTTTGGGGGGCCCTCTCTGGCTGGGAAAAGGTTTATGGGGGCCCCTTTGGTGGGACGGTTTATTTGGGGGCGCCTTTTCTGGCTGGGAGGTTGATGGAGGCGCTCTCTTGGGTGGGACGGGTTTATGGAGGCCTCTCTGGCTGGGACCGTTGGGTTGAGACAATCAAGGTGAGGGAAAAAAAATTTTTTTTTTTTTTTTTATCTGCAACCCTTTTTTTGGAAAAGATGTATGAGACAGAGTTTTTGCCTGGAAAGCAGGGTCGGGTGTGGAGTTGGGTTTTTTTTTTTTTTTTTAGGGGATTGCTGCGGCGGGAGGAAAAATTTCAGGGTTTATACCCGGGCCAGCTGTTATTTTCCCCAATCCCAGACCCCTTGTAGGTAACCTCCCGCTTTCCCGCACATCTTTTTTATTAACGGGGCCCAAAAAATCTCTACTTTCAAAATGGGGGGAAACCTAATATCCCCCCAGTCCAAAAAGTGTTCCTGCTCCGTCAAAAAAAACCAAAACTTTAAATTGGGGGGGGGGGAAACCCTTTGGGAAAAATCATCAAACCCAAGGGACCCAGTCCTCCCCAAATTTTTTTAAAAAAAAAGGGGAGTTTTTTTAAAAACCTTTTCACCTTCCCGGGTGGGGAAATTTGGGGGGTCATGAAAGGGGCCTTTTTGTTTTCACGTCCTGGGTTTTTATTCCCGTTACGGGTCAAAATGGGTGATTGGAAGTTGGGAAAACCACCCACTTGAATCATCTTCATCTGCCCGGGGTGCGAGAACGGGCCCTTTCCTAAGACCGCGAAATTCCCCCCTATGGTTCCCATCCACCTCCCCCAAAGGGGCCGTGACCTCACCCGTATTATATCTCATCCTTTTTTCTAGAGCAGCCCCGTAGTAACCCGCCCTGGTTTTTAAAACCCATTTAGGGGTTTTAAAAAAATGACCCAAGTGCCCCCGGTTAAGTTTTTGGGGGTTTTTTTGGTTCTGTGCTTGATTCTTTTTTTTTTTTGGGGGGGGGGGGGGGGGGGCATTGTATTTTTTTACCAAGGGTAGAGTCTCGCTTACCCTTAGTTGTGGTTTGTTCTATTGTGGGCGTTATTTTTTTATTTCCCTTTTATGTCAGATATTTAAATTTTGGGATGCTTTTAAAAGTTTTTAACTGACACTACCTTGTTTCTCTTATGCCCCAAATTTTGTTTTTAAAATTTTTAAATTTGAATAAAAAAATTTTGTTTTTAAAAAAAAAAAAAAAGAAATTGCAGGCTTTATGATTAGAGACCAGGCACTATGTTAACAGGGCTGGCGAGTATAGGAGTTAACCGCGGGCCATGCTGTGCTGGGAGTCCCAGACTGAAATGCCGGATGTGCTGCCAGCAGACAAGCACGTCAGAGCTTAAAAAGGGCACAAGCGCATCAGAGTTTCGCAGTCTCAGGCAGCTGCCAGGCTCCAAGTTGGTAGGGGCAGCTTGTGAATGTTGACAGGAGGCAAGACTGTGATGGGACCAACAGCTTCAGTTTTCCCAACTTGCCTCAGGTCAGAGTGTTAGGCTGGCCAGGTGCTAGAAAGGCAAGGATTAGTGCAGTCCACAAGCCTTAGCCCAGGGACCAGAGATAGCAAGTGAGCTCCTGGGAAAATCTGTGTACAGTGCTTGGCACCCAGAGGGGGGAGTGCAGATGCCCAAAGATGGAGTGTTACCTTGCTGGCTGCACTTGACTGGGAGGCCCGCAGATACAGAGGGAGATGAATCTTTGTTCTGTACGTGTAGTCGGGCCCCCGGAGGGCTCAAAACGTTCCGGAGGAGTTCAGGCAACAGAGTCTGGCTCCCAGCAGGGTTATGGCAGGGTTATGGAGGTTTAATTGAGCAGAGATGAGGAGTATTCAGCAGAGCTCACAGCAGAAGCAACCATCAGTTGAGGTGGGCGGGACTAGTGTAATATTACTAATTACTACTAATATATATATCAGATGCAAACCCCGCAAGGGGAAAGCGTGGATCCGGCGCACTTCTGAAAAGATCACGGTCCCTCTCGGGTAGGTAAAAAATACTTATCTTTATTATTAAAAGCACAATGGGCTCTTACCACTGATGCACTTACAACAAAGAATAAAAATGGAACAAGACTTGACGCGTTTTGCGCGGAACACCCGCGCTTCTTCATATTCATAGTTCTCATGGTGAAGAAGACTTTTCTCTGGAGATTAAATCCTTTTTTCTCCAGATTAAGGGAGTGGCCCCCTGTCTTTTGAGGTTCTTTTAAGTGAAATATTTTTTCCTCATACTTTTCGTAGGGGCTATTTATATACGTATATAAATTAATCATGTCTCCTCGGAGCCGTCTTTCCTTAAGACTAAATTAGTTCAATTCTTTTAACATCTCCTCATAACTAAGATGATCCATCCCCCTTATTAGTTTGGTTGCTCATCTTTGCACTCTCTCCTGCTCCATTACATCCTTTCTACAAACTGGAGACCAGAACTGAACAGCATATTCCAAGTGAGGTTACACCAATGCTTTATACAGCGGTAAAATTACACCCCTATCCAGCGAGTCCATGCCTCTTTTAATTAACCCCTTAAGGGCCTTGCGTTTTTTTGGGTTGACACGTTTTCTTCCTCGCCTTCCAAGAGCCATAACTTTTTTTTTTTTTTCACCTACCTAGAAAAATAAGGGCTTTTATTTTGTGGGACAAGATGTTATTTCTAATGATGTCATTCACTGTACCATAGAATATACTGGAAAACTGCAAAAAAGTTGGGCAAAATGCAAAAAAACTTACCTGTGCCATAATTGCAGGTTTTTTTTAAGGCGTTCACTCTTCAGTATAAATGATGTGTTATCTGTATTCTGCAGCTTGATACAATTCCAGCAATACCAAGTATGTAAGGTTTTCGTTATGTTATAGTACCATAAAAAAAATCCAAACATTTTCTATTTTTTAAATTTGCGTGGTGGGGCCATTTTCTGCAACCAATAACTTATGTACTAACAACGACAGACTAGAATGAGGGTGTATTTTTTTGCAGGCTGAAGTGTAATTTTTATTGGTACCAGTTAGGAATATATGCAACTTTTTTGATCACTTTTATTCCAGTTTTACGGGATATGAAATAAACAAAAAAACGCAATTTTGGCGTTTGGATTTTTTTTCTTCTATGGTGTAGCGTACGGGATAAATAATGTTAGATTTTAATAGATCTTACTTTTTCGGACGCAGTGATACCAAATATGTGTAACTTTTTTATTTTTTGTAAAATGGCAAAATGCGGGTGTTACGAACTTTAATTTTTTTTTTATACTTTTAAACTTTTTTTTTTGCTTTAATATTAAGGGTGCTTGACCACTAGGGGGTGCGATCATTTATACAGCCTAATGCATTGTATAGACCAAGCATCCTCAAACTGCAGCCCTCTAGCTGTTGGGAAACTACAACTCCCATCATTCCCACTGTTATAGATTATGTAAATGCATGATGGGAGTTGTAGTTTCCCAACAGCTGGAGGGCCACAGTTTGAGGATGCCTGATATAGACAATGCATTAGGGTATACCAATATGGCGCGATGCTGCTACAAAGCCCCTTACCAGCACTGGAACATAAGTTTATGTACAGTGTCATTAAGGGGCTAATGCATGACTGTGATAAAATGAAATATAGTTTGATCCAGCTAGATCACTGGATCATGAGAGGTCAGGGGAAACAGATGCGAGCAGCATGTGGTCCGGCTTTCACCAATTTTCACAGGTTCCTCACAGACACCTTGGAGACCCAGAGCTGTAGTTAGAGAGAGGTGTGAAGTGGTTCAAAGAGATGGACGAGTCACAGCAGAGTCGGGATTTCATAAAGAATTATGGAATAACCGTACGTCACAGGCACATCCCGATTTTCATATTTTTAAAATAAATTTTAAAGCATCCCACACGGATAGCTGTCACTCCCTCATTTGTAGGACCAACTGGCAGGGAGAAATGGGAAACTGGTAACAAGAACAGAGCAGCGACCCAGTGTTTGGTGCCCAGTCTTGCTTGGATGATGCCTACAGATTGTTAGTACCCAGATGCAGAACTTTCGATTTATCTACATTGAACCTCATTAGCCAAATGGATACCCAAACGCTCATTTTGTCCAGGTCTGCTTGCAATTTATGAACATCTTACATAAATTGCACTACACTGCATAGCTTAGCATCATCTGCAAAAATAGAAACGGTGCTATTAATACCCTCCCCTATATAATTAATAATAGGTGTTTTAAAGCAATAAATAACTTGACATTTTAAAGATTTGAACTTTTACAGACATCGAGATACCAATTCTATTTATTTTTTTTTATTATTTATCAAAAATGGGAAAGGAACAGTTAAGTTTTTAATCTATTTTTCTTATATATTTATACATGTACATCACACATTGGGAATGGTCTTAAGGGGCTATATAGGATTAGAAAGACATCGGTGTGTGTAGCAGCTGTCATGCAACATTGTCTTAGCCTGGACCTTTCTATTGGTTCTTACTATAAAAGATCCTATGGATAGGAAGGTGATCAGTCTGTTGAGGAAATCTTGGAAAGCCGCAACCATGATTCTTAAAACTAATGCTGCTTCAACCTTGCTCTCCCGGGTCAAAAGGCCAAACTATATTTTTTGAACCATCATAATTCTAAAGTTCCCTGAACAAATGGCTCACTTACAGGAATTTCAAGACGGCGTCAATAAGCAGTACAACTTCCTTAATAAAGAAAAACGCAATCGTGTGTACCCCAGATCTAAAAGAGTCATACTTACACACATTCATTCTCGCATATTACCAAAAATTTTTGCTATTCCAGCTTTAGTGAATATTTAACATTATAATTTTCAAGCCCTCCTGTTTGGCATCTCATCTGCTCCAAGGGTTTTTTTCAAAAATTGTCATAGAAATGGTTGCCTACTTATGACAATTTTACATCATCATTGTGTTTCCTTCTTGCGCCATATATCTCTTCATATTTAGAAAGAAATGCAACCTTTACAAAACTCTCCTTTAAAGTTTGAGATGGTGAGATCTTAATTTTATTGAAAATAATTAGTTTAGACTTTTAGAAAGGAGACGACTTAATGTGTCAACTAAGTCAACTAAGTATGGCTCTTCAAAACCAGAACTTCATGCGCAGTTGGATAGGCCATGAAACTATCGGAATTTATAAACGCCAATTCGGGACTTTTTCAGGGACCCAAATTTGGCAAGGCTTCCTCAATTTAAAGAAAAAAAAACCAGGCCTCCATAGGAGAAAAAATAAAAATTCCTTTAAAAGTAAAACTTTCATTAACTTAGTAAAATATTCATCAAAGATTAAAAAAGACCATTGAAATGCATCATTCACATCTTTCCTTATCTCTGCAGAAAACCATTTTAACCTGGGAAATTGGCCTTTTTTTGCCAAACCCAAAAAACCCTGCGGGGGAAAGTAGGGCCAAATTTCCCATTCTCTAAAATTTTAAAAAACAGCCAGTCGGGTTGGGGAGCACCAAAAAAGGCCATATCTGGATCTGAAAGGCTACCATGTAAATATATTTTTTTAGAACATCGTCATACAAACCCCTTATTTTGTAAGGTGCCCCCATGTTCCCCCGCTTCATACTTTAGATCACAGAATATTTGCGGGGGGGGGGGAGAAAATTTCTCTTTTTGACTGCTTTTCCCCAAATAAAAAGGGGAGGACAGCATAGTGCGGGACTTTTCAAAGCACAAAGAATCTTGACCCCTTTTGAAGATTGGTTTGAATCTAAAAAGTTGGAAGACCCTTCGTGTGGACCTTTTTGCCATTTTAACAAAAAATCCAAGGAAAAACTTTTCTTTTCCCCGCTTTTTGGAGAAACTCGTTTTAAAAGGTGGGCCCCCCAGGTTGGGAAAGGTTTCCCCTTAACCCCCAAGTTTCTTCAAAAAATTTTGGGAAGGGACTAAAATTTAAATTTAATTTTTTAAACCCCCTCTGGGCCAAATGCAATTTTTTTCCCCCCCATTTAAAGGACCCACCCCAAAAGCCGGATACTAAAAGGGGAAATTTTTTAAAGGGAAGGGGATTTCTGATAAGGTAATCTCTACACTACTGCAAAGTCAGAAGAAAGTTCCCTTTAGCTGTTTTTTAAAAAAAGTATGGAGAAAAAAAAAATTTAAATTTATGACTAGAATTTTCCTCAAATTTAAAGGGATTTTTAATAAGGAGGTTTGGGATCTTGGTCTCGGCCTATTTTTTTAAAACCCCCTTTACAAAATTAGACAAAATGTGGCTGAACCTAATGTGTATTGGCGCCTTCCAACTCCCCCTCAAAGGATGATGTGGGGCAGGAAATGATCAGACATGTCCAATATCCTGTTCCTTCTTTTTCTGTACAGGTAAAACACCATTAGAAGTGTTTGGCAGCTTTGCTCTCGCCATTGAGCATGTATGCATACTTAGCTGAATGTATAGGGGAGTCCGGAGAAATAATTTGTTTGGGCCCGACGTTTTTTCTTTTTACGCTGTTAAAGGTGTATCGGTACCTTAAAAGTGCAAGTACTGGCTCTTAGTTCTTTCTTTTTCCTTGGGGCTCTTTAAAAACTTTTAGGGCTGCAGCCTCCAGATTAAATCCAAAAGTCTTTAATTCCTTATTGAAATTTAAACTGGGTTCTATCATCATTAACCTCGAGTACATTTGATCTAGCATCAAATATGTAAACCTGAAAACCACTTTTCTGCCCATCATTGCTCCGGTTTTGGAGAGAGGGGTTTATCCTTTTATATATTTTTAGCCCCCATACTCAACCCCCTTTTAAAAAGTCTCCAAAAAAATGGGAAAACTTTGCAAAAAGAACAAAGATGACTTTTAATGACTATATTTAAATATTTTGCCCTAGGCAAACTTAAAAAATTAACAGTTCTCAATCTATAAAACCTAAAACTAAATTTTATTATGTATTAAAACTTAAAAACTTACACACTATTTTTTAAAAAACCCGATTTCTAAATCTCAAATTTTATCCCTTTCTAATTTGGGGAAGGAAAAAAACTCCTTTTTTTATTATCAAGTCTGGTGGAAAAACCCCCTATTCCCCGGGGAAACCCTTTTATATACAGGGATTTACTTAAAACCAATAAGGATCCAAAAAATTTTCCCCCCTTGGGCAGGGCAGCCCTAAACCGATGGACAAAAAAATTAGAAGGTTTTTCCCTTTTTTAGACCCTCTGAGCGGGTGACACCCGTAGGGAAAAGGTGAGAAATCTATCCCCGATGAAGCCATTTAGTTGGTGAAACATGCTGGGGAGGTCAGGCATGA
This sequence comes from Phyllomedusa bahiana, assembly GCA_025379985.1. Taxonomy (NCBI): domain Eukaryota; kingdom Metazoa; phylum Chordata; class Amphibia; order Anura; family Hylidae; genus Phyllomedusa; species Phyllomedusa bahiana. The sequence continues at coordinate 13,807 of JAODAL010010831.1, forward strand.
CATTTTAATTTGTGATTTCTCACCTCTTTCTACAGTGTCACCTGCTGCAAAAAGTTACATTTTAGTGCTTTATAGATTGAGAACTGATAGAGTTTGTTTGCCTACGGCAAAATAGTAAATATGCCTCACTTTTAGTCGCGTTTCATATTTGTGTCAGGACAATTCGGCCAAACGCTAATTTTGAGCAATAAATTGGCAGAGTGTGGAAAAAATCAGCTGACAAATCACAAACCTGCTAGTCAGACAGGAAAAAGGAAGTTTATGATAGACTTTTTTTTTTTTCCAATGTCTGAAAGGCAGACTTTCAATTGGTTGCTTAATTTCCCTACAGGCTACTGATTGGTTGCTCAAAATTTGGGTCAGGCTGAATCATCCTGACTCAAATTTGTTTACGGTCCTCTACTTCTGCCCGGGAATTTCACTAGTGCAGACACCCACTGACTGCAGCAACTTGCCACGCAATTACATTATCGTTTGGAGCTATTCACATTCAAGAGTCATGTGACCGGTGCAGGACACTAAACAGAAGACTAAAGAGACCCAGCGCTGGAACAGAAGACCAGAGGAAGGGCAGTATAGTCTTTAGGTTTTTCTTTCGTTGGCCACCTTCAGCGTAATATCCTTTTTTTTATTTTTTTTTTTTTATAAAGGAACCTCTTTAAAGAGATGTTCCCATGAAGCATAGTTCACTGCACAGGTTGGCTTTCAGCTAGTTGCGAGCCTACCATGCATGAGAACAAATGGCTATATTCAGAACTTCCATAGAAGTAAGTGAGGAGGACGATCGCACGCACCGCCCTCCTCATTGTCATGCAAGGTCGGTTCACAGCTAATTGCGAGCCAACCTGTCCAGTGAACCTTGCTTCGTGGGAACACCCCTTTAAGCAAAGATGTTACTGAGAAACCTAGGGCACATTTTACTAGATCCATCGCCTCTTTATGGGCAGATAAAGCAAAAGGTTTTTCTGATCACATTTGCAAGGCTGCCACTTAGTCTAGCCTGCATAGTTTTCTATAGATCACTGGGAGTTAGCTTTTGGATGGAAGACCCAGATATTTACAAGAAATATGCGACTATTGTATGGATTTTTTGGGGGTGGTTGTTCTTTTTATATAATTTTTTTTATAGTTTCCCTATGTACGTGACTTCCTGGCTTGTGTTTCTTTCTTCCCCTCTGTGAGCTATGATAGCACAGCAGTGAGAAGATTATTTGACAGTCCTTTTTCGAGGCCGGCTATGGCCACAGAGCTGTAAGTGTTGTCAGCTGGATCTGATAAGTGTGAAGAACCCCTCCACGCCTCGTCTCAGTAGTGAAGTTACCTAGTTTTCCTTTGTATTGCTCTTGTCATTGTCCTGTAGTCTAGTCTGATTTTATCTATCCTTTTTCAGAGAACAATAGAACAATCATTGTCATTACCTACTACTTGTCATGAGACTACATAGACATATGCAGTAACTACAGTAAAGTAAGATTAGTCTTCTCTGCCATTCACAAGTTTTATCTCACAGCTACAAAAGGCCATTTTAAATGTAACTTTAAATTTCATAGTACTGCTGTAATAAAAAAAATTACTGCCAAAAATTCTAAAAAAAAAAAAAAAAAAGTTTTCCAAAGTTTTAGCAAAAATACTCCTTTCTGATAGAAGTGTCGTTTTAATATCTGTAATCTACTTGTGTGGCGTCATGGAGGATGACATAAAAAATGGGAGCTACTACTGTTACTACTTTTCTGTAGGTTTCCATGAATCCACCCATAACAGTACTAGGTTTTTTCTCCCTATTAGGATTGTGAATTTAACAATTATAGATAAAATTTTACTTGCATGAATCTCTGTCCATTCAAGTTCTTTAGAGCCCTTGGTGAGAGGTTGGAGGAGCGATTCTTCTACCGTTTCGGTTCTTGCCCCTCTGTGGGGGAACCTCCTTGTGTGCTGTTGCAAAGGACTCATGGACACCGTATTAAAGTCAACATTAATTCTTATTTTTTGATTATGCAGGAAATATGTTGAATCCAGAACACCCCATTAACTGTTATCTGAACTTCCACGATGCACTGCTATCTGCTAACAGAAAAAAACCAGCAGAATTCTGAATTCTAGCGAACTGTGGAATGTTCCCAAAGTTGCCGTCTATAGAAATGTCTATTGCCATAGAAATGTGGAATGTTCTGTTGTTGTTAGGATCATCACCGTGAATCTAGATAGAAGATAAGATCTCCATATCATTATGCTATTTCACCATACAGCCGCTTTCTGTTTGTTTTCAAGTGACGCTCTCACAGTAATATGCTGAATGACAGCTTTTTCTTCGAGTGTTTGGTGGAAAGTAACTGAGCCTTTTCCTTTTTGTGAAATTCCTTGGAAAGGTCAAGCTTCTGTTTTTTTGGCTAAAATATGATACTCTTGCATGGTTCTAGCATATGAAAGATAAGGAAGTTGGTCCAGTAGCTGAGGGTTTACCTGCCCACCCGGACAGCGCCCCCAGGTCAAGCCCCTGATGTGTCCTGCTTTGCTCAGAGGAGCTGATGACAGGTAGATTCTAATACCAATGACCGTCTGAGCATCCAGGCTACAGAGAAGGAGGTTTAGGACTTTTGCAAACACCACAGCTCAACATCAGATCAGCAGGATTGCTCTTCTTTTTGTAAAGAATACTTGACCTGTAAATGAAACAGTTTGATCTCCCTGCCAATCACCAGATAGTTAATGGAAGCCAGTTATCTCAACAAACCGCCTTACTTTAGTACTAGTATCATGGTCTAAGTGCTCCAGAATTTTTTTTTATTTAGCTTTGGAATTTCAGCCAATGTGATATTAGTAGTAGGATATATGCTAGTGCTCTAGCTGCAGGATGGCAATATCAGCTCAATTTTCATGATATGTCTTTGTGCATCTGCTGCTGTTCACTTGTGTGATAAGGGTTCCTGCAGGTCCCCTAACCACGAGGGGCTCCATTGTCACGCCACTGGCATGGACAGGCCTACAAGCCTTGAGAGCAGATGCAACCTGGAGGCTTTGGAAGTTGAGACTCACTTTATGCTGCTTAGTCGTGAAGTCCGGTCACGTCAGGAGACTCTCTGATCTCTTCCAGGACTCCATGGAAGATGGAAAAAAAAATATTCATCCTCCCAGGTGAAATAGGAATCAGTGGCTATATGCACAACATATTAGCGCATGCCATAGACTGAGAGCAACATGATATTCCTTGGTTTCCTTTAGTCCCTACCCTGTACTTGTTTCTATCCCTCACTCCTTTTTTCCCCAACTTGCTTCACCCGTGTTAATGTGTATTTTGTCCTGCCAACAAAGCTTCTTTGAATCTGAATTTAGTTCTACAGTATAGATACGATAGATATATACACAGTTGAATCACATTATTATGACCTCTTCCTACTTTTGACGTCAGCAGCACGTAGCTCGTGAAGGAAGCCATGTGTCATTAGTTGGCTTAATGGGTATATAAGGTGTTCTTAAGGCCCAATAATCCATGTAGAAGACAGTCTCAGCTGATTTGGGTAGAAATTCATCCTTGCAGATCACGTATAGCCATAGATTCCAATTGTCTTTCCTGGGGTGGACTGGATGTTCCAGCAAAACACTCCAACATTTCACTAGGAATGTCTGACATTGGTTGGAAGTGCAGGATCAAGACTTCGAAATACTACCCTGGCCACCTAATTCCCCGGACTTGAACCTAGTTGAGTATTTATAGGAACACCTCAATGGTATTGTTGGCTCTATCGAACCTTCAGCAACTGTGGGATGCCCTGCAGGCAGCATGGCTCCAGATACCTGTGACAGCCTAACAGGTGCTTTGTAAAGTCATTCCCATCCCTTCTAACTGCTATCAGCACTGCACATGGCAGTTACTCCAGATATTAGCTTGTGGTCATAATAATGTATAATGTGAGTCGATTGAGTATAATGTAGATCCGGCATCCTCAAACTGCTGCCCTCCAGCTGATGGGAAACTACAACTCCCATCAGGCCCACTGTTATAGATTATATAAATATATGATGGGAGTTTTAGTTTCCCAACAGCTGGAGGGCCGCAGTTTGAGGATGCCTGATGTAGATAGACATGAGACATATAGATATGGTATATATATATATATATATATATATATATATATATATATATATATATATATTGTGATCTGCCGCTTATCTCTGGGACGCCATCTTGGCCCATCCCTGGGGATTCTCGCTTTCGGATCGCCGTCCAGGGTAGGACAATATTGGCACGCTGACACCAGGCTTCTGTTTTAAACTGGTCTCCGCCAGTTTTATTGAGGCATAAGAATAAAGGTACAGCAAAACAAAACACAAATAAACATCTAGGCCGTCTGGCCACTAACTATACATTTAGAGACACCCTCTCTACCGTAGTCTGGATCTAATATCCAGCACCAACAAAACACGTACTCACAAGTCCAGTACACGGTACAGGCTTCCCTCAAGCCTCCAGGGGGCCAGAGCTCTCACTAGCTCCACTACTGCTCCAGTGCCAGGTAGCAGGCCACGCCCCCTGATCACCTACAGACACAGGCTTTTTATAGGCCTGGTAAATCCTGGAACTGGAACCGAACCTGGCCTGGAACGTGGGGACGGCCTCCCACCCAACGCTGTGACCGTCCCGGGAAAGGCAACCCAATACTAGCCACATAGCAGCCATACTAACAACATGTGTCAGTAACCTAGGGTTACTGACGCTAACTGGTTGCCTTCCCCCACCGAAGCCAGGACTTCGGTGGCACGTATGCCACCTAGTGGCAGCACCATGCGACCACCTATGGTCGTTCTGCCACAATATATACATATATGTTAGATAGTAGACTCACATAAGAAACATTATATAGATTGTAGATTAGTACGTCATTAGGAACGAGATATATAAAGTACCTTGTTTCCCCAAAAATAAGACATAGTGCATTTTTAGTTATGCAATTCAGAGTTTGGCTGCTTATGCTGATGCATGTGATGACATCACTACAGGATATTAATACATGTTGATGTTTTGTTCAACAATAAATGTGAATTCTTGTTCATAGAAAAAAGAAAATCCCCTAAAAATAAGTCTTAGCTCATGTTTAAGAGCAAAAATTTATATAAGACACTGTCTTATTTTCGGGGAAACAGGGTAGATAAGAAATCAGTAGATTTAGTGTTGATCTGTAATGGATAGGTGATAAATATGAATAGCTATTTTGATTGGGAATTGTAATAGAATAATATCTGTCGAGGTATGTAATTGATGTAGAGATAGGTCATAACTAGGAGATGACATTGCTGATAAAGAAGATCCTTCTTTCACTTTTCTGTTCTGATGCTTGCCATTACCACTTGCCACAAAATAATTGGTACTAAAGTCATATACTCTGTGTAATACCTTGTTTCTTAAAGCTCTGAATTACACCCAATAACTTTTGATGTAGTTTCCCTATATAAATCACTTCATTCCTTCTCTTGTGTTTTTTCAGTTTTTCTAAGGAGCAATCCTTTTTTTCTCTTTTATCAGAGCACAGACTAGCTAAAAGTTTTCTTATGCCTTAATCATTGCATTTGGAAATAATCCCCACCATTTCAAGCTTCCAGCTGCTGCCCTCGGAAAATGAGTATTTGTTCTGGGGCGCCTTTCACATCTTCTGGTGTTAAGGTCAGTGTAGGAACCTTAACACATCTAAGAAGTTGTAATTGATCTCTGGAGATGGCTTGTGCTCTAAGGAATGTTTACTGGTCACTGCTTCACTTGGATTCCTGTCCCAATTAGTGCTTTTTCTTCACACCTCAGAAGGACCAAGAAATTGTAGAAACCTTGGACATTTCTTCTTCCCTGCTTCTGATCCGACCTAATAGGTGTGATTCTGGTGGATGTGTTACCATCTCTGAATATTTCTTAAAAAAAAAAAAAAAATGGACAACATCTGCCACACTACAGTTACTTCTATGCTCCAAACGCACTGATTTTAGCAGCATAGGGACAAATCTCTTTGGTCTATACCACCACAATTGCCAAATTTGTTTTCAATTCTATTTAAAAAATCAGCTATATTTAAGAAAATGTCCCTCCCTCTGCAGCTCCTTCATCCTACTCTTTGTAACCTATCCTGGAGATGGATTTTTGCAGTTTGTCAGTGAATGATGAAAAAAGGAGCTCAATTAGTTGATTTTTTTTTTCTTTTAGTAAGATATAACAGTTTTTCTTATTTTCACTTGTACTATTGACTTATTTCAAACATGTTAAAAGGTTAGTGACTGTTTAATAGGTACAGGCATTTTCCCCGCTATAGACATTTTTCATTTATCCACAGGATAGTTGATAACTGTCTGATCACTGGGAGAATCACTGCTGCGAATCCCCCCCCCTCCTCCACCCACTGATCACTAAAAGAGGGCCCTAAATTTCTTCATCCTACTTCAATGCAATTGTGCAGCAAGTAGGGGTTTAAACAGAGCAGCGGATAGGCCCCCCGGAGAAAGTAAATCCTCAGGAGGCCTCTGATCCCATTCCCAGATTGGCAGTTAGCACCATTTATGTTGCAATCCTGGTGGCTAAGCGGTGTCTTCTATTTTCAGCATTGGCTGAAACCCCCCCTCCCCCTCGATAGTAGAAAACATGAAAAAATACTTTGCGGCTGATAGAATCGAGATGGAGAGACAAAAAGATCTTCGCGCAGAGGGTTTCTTCAATAAATGGAAGCCATTCATTGCCACTCAATACTCCAGAAACGAGATCACCCAACTGATGAAAACATTCCGCTACACGGGGTGGCATGCAAGAGAAGCCCTGGCTGGCACCTTGGGGGCTCTTAGTCTGTGAGCAGTGAGAGGTAACTGGATTTTTATCACAGATGCCCCTCCTCTTATCTAATAGGTGAAAAAAACGTAGATGGATGGGTAAGGATTGCAACCCTCCAGATATTGCCCCGACGAGACACTGGTAAACGACTGAACATCCCCCCGAAGCCGCTCAACAGGTTAGCTTAGGTTAGCTTAGTTTAGTAAAGATAAGTTTTCTTTCTTCTTTTACACACTGTGCCTTATACACCTTACCCTAATGGATACTGGAATGGCAACTTGGGTTAAATCGTTCCGGAACCACCAAGATTGCTGCTCCAGCTCCCATAGCAACTCTTGGAGCGTCATCTGATGCATATTTTTTCCCATAAATATCTGCTAGCCACAAGAATTGTAAATTGCACCTATATTGACCTTGATTTTGTCTTTGTCCTCTTGTGTCTACATGACTACTTTGTATGATCATTCTTCTGTATCTCTCTTCTGTAATGACTAGAGCATTGGTTGAATATGTGCACTGCTGCTCTGTTTATAGTCTTATGGAACCGATGAAGATAGCAGAGCACAAAACTTGGCTCCCTTCATCAGTCCCCTAGGGGCCGTTTACACGGCAAGTGACAAAAACCGGTCGGTTTATGCGACCGGTATTTGCACTGCTTTGCGGCCGTCCCCACGGGGAGGGGGGATGGCTTTTCTCCACGATGAGCAGAGAAAAGCCCTCCCCATTCACATTGAGATGCACATTGAGACGGAAACCGGACGGAAGAATGTGCATGCTCAACGCGTTTCGGCGGCCCGCGGGCGCAAAAACCCATGCAGTGGAGACCGCTGCATGGGTTTTCCATAGCACCCCGTTCTGCTCGTTTTCGGCCGGTTTTTCGGGCGGTCTGAAAAAGCGGCCACAAACCCGTGCCGTGGGGACATGCCCTTAGACTTTCAAAGGGGCAGCACTGCAAGTGTTCAAACTCTGCTCCATTCAAACCCGTTTTTTGCTGTACGACTGCATTGAGGGAAAAGGAGCAAGTCCCCTATTTAATGATCAGTTGGGGGTTCCAATGCTGGGACCCCCAACAATGACATTTATTACAGGCAAAGCAGTCAACAAATAGTGTTCAAAATGTAAAGTTATAGAATGATTGCACAAACTTCTTTAAGGATGTGATATGGGGTTCTGTGTAGATGAAACATTTTTTAGAGATTCCCAAGAGATAACGGGTTTGGAAGTCACTGATTTAAGGTTCAGAACCAGATGGCAAAGTCACTTGGCTGGGGCATAGTGACATAATTATCAGTCATTGGCTGATTGATCATAACTAATATTAATCCTCAAAGACTTTGAGGATTTATGCTCTGTAGGCTGAAAAATAGCTTAGTTTTACAAGCCAGTGGGCCAACCTGTCAGGAACTGGATATAAGCAAAATCACAGATTTGGCAAAATTGTAAGATATTTTGGGGTTAAAATATATTTTAGTAATTTTTACAGAAGCCAAGCAGATATCCCCTTGAATACAACTTTTAATAAAAATTTATAAAGTAACCCCTAATTACCAAACCATGGTAATCAATGACCAATATCTAATTAGGGCCAGTAAACATGACGTATACTACTGACTTACCACTCCAGTCATGTATGCCATCTGGTGTAGTCACTATCCAATCATAGTCCAGAGTCCCAGGATAAGTCTATGGGTATTCTGAATCAAAGTAGTTTCACCATAGAAGTGGACTACAAAAATGGAAATAGTACATAGAACAAAGAACTAGCCCTAAGTCTCTCCATGGATACTGTTCCTTAGCAAGATAACCTAAAAAGGGCAGCCCCACAGTAATGACCCTGATGGCCCCCACTGTGACCCCAACTTGAATTACCAGACGCATTTCTGCTGAAAAATAATGCTGCTTCATTAATGGGTTAAAAAAGATTAATAATCAAAGTATAATGGACCAAAAGATTCTAGCAGGTTGTGAGATAGAATGTATGATCCTATCATTAATAACACGGCACATGGTGTATAGATAAATAGCCCACCCTGGATGGAAAACTCTGAAAGGGATATAGTGGATACACCCACAAAAATGAACTCTACTATGACCTACTTGTATCTGGCTACAACCCACTTGTGATGTCACAGCTATTTCCTGCTAGAAATCCACTTGTGATGTCACAGCAGTGTACCTGACTGGAAATTACTTGTGATGTTATAGCAGCATGCCGTATTGAAACCCATTGTGAAGTCTCAGCAGCTAAGATGATTAAAATATATATTTGATGTCACAGCAGTTAACTGATTGATACCCATGTGTGATGTCACAGCAGCTAACTGATTGATACCTATGTGTGATGTCACAGCAGCTAACTGATACCCATGTGTGATGTCACAGCAGCTAACTGATTTATACCCATGTGTAATGTCACAGCATCTAACTGATTGATACCTATGTGTGATGTAACAGCAAGCAACTGATTCATACCTATGTGTGATGTCACAGCAGTTAACTGATTCATTCCTATGTGTGATGTCACAGCAGTTAACTGATTCATTCCTATGTGTGATGTCACAGCAGTTAACTGATTCATTCCTATGTGTGATGTCACAGCAGTTAACTGATTCATTCCTATGTGTGATGTCACAGCAGTTAACTTATTCATACCTATGTGTGACGTGACAACAGCTAATTGATACCCATGTGTGACGTCACAGCAGCTGATTGATACCCATATGTGATGTCACAGCAGCTAAGTGATTGATACCCATATGTGATGTCACAGCAGCTAAGTGATTGATACCCATATGTGATGTCACAGCAGCTAACTGATTGATACCCATGTGTGATGTCACAGCAGGTAACTGATTGATATCCATGTGTGATGTCACAGCAGCTAACTGATACCCATGTGTGATGTCACAGCAGCTAACTGATTGATACCCATGTGTGATGTCACAGCAGCTAACTGACTGATACCCATGTGTGATGTCACAGCAGCTAACTGATTGATACCTATGTAACTGATTAAAGACCAATAATGTTTGAGGCCAGATTTACCATGTGGAAAATGACCACACTCCTAGCTACTGTGATATAGAGTAAGGTATAGGTGTAAATACTTGGAGAAAATCCCTTCTTTTGTTTATTCTACAAGAGAACTTGACAGAGGAGATCAGATTTCCGCATGAGCAGACAGCTTAATGATTTCCTGCTGGACATTTTCTTGACATGTAGAGAATTTGAAGGGATTGAACATGTAACAGTTTCTTTGATATGAAGAGTATAATGTTCAAGACTTGTCCAGCAGTTGTCACTTCACAAGTAGCGAGCACTCAACTTCAAGGCGTCCTGTCTGCTCGTGGCTTGGCGTGATCATCTCTTCAGGGCAGGTTGGTAACATCTGGACATTTTTCAATGATTCAGATACTTTTTCAGGAAGACGATCTTGTTTTCTTGTTTAAGAAATATTGTCACATGACATGGCGAGGGTCTTCTTTCAGGGACCTTTTGATGTTTTGTACATGCGTCATTCACTTGACAGATAACATAACATTTGGCAATGATGTGATTCAATATAATAAAAGGGCTCGTTCATGTTTGCGGTGTTAGTTCACTGCATATGGCGGACAATGCTCCTGATGCATATGGCAAACGTCCATAGCTTATAACGGACCTGATATATGTCACTGTCCTTTCTGCATATTTTCAGGTGGTACAGTATGTAAGTATACCTTTTAATTGACAGTATTGGAAAGTGTGTTGGATATTGTTGGAGATACAGATTTGGTGAATGTACGCCACAATGTGAACAAAGCTTTGCTAGGTCTCCAATTAGGCAAATTAGAGGAAAGTCAATTAATTAATCAGACGGGCCCCTAATGTGAACTTGTATACATATATAACATTTTCTAGATAAAAACATTTTATATTTTTAATGTATAAATTTTTCTTTGTTTCCATTGTGACACTCACATTCGTCCGGCCGCCATCTTGGACCGGCTCTGGGGGTTTTAGCTCACAGAATCGCCGTCTTTGGTAAAACGGATGGCACTCCGACACAGGCTTCAGTTTGAATCTGGCTTCAGACAGTTTTATTTTACCAGGCACAGTATTCAGGCAACAAACATAACACAAATAAAATCCTCGGCCGTCTAGCCACTACCTGAACATATGATGTCCCTCTCTAAGGTGTAGTCAAGGCCTGTCGCCAATGCACCACACACACATTACCAGTACTCACTGGCTCCGGCTTCTCTCAAGCCTCCGGGGGGCCAGAGCCTCTCTCCAGCTCCTCTGCTGCACTGCCAGCTAGCAGACCACGCCCCCCGATCACCTGGCGCAGGAGGCCTTTAATAGGTCTCCAGGGAACTGCCCAAAACCGGACCTGGAATGTGGGAACAGCCACCCACCCAGCACTATAGCTGTCCCAAAAAAGCCACCCCATACAGAGCCGCCTAGCAGCTATTCTAGCCGCTACTGTAAGTTTCAGTAATATGTCATTACAGACACAATATAGGTGGCTTTTCCCCACGGAGACCAGGTCCTCGGTGGCTCATCTGCAGCAGGTCTCCGGCTGCACACCCTCTAGTGGCAGAAACATGCGACTACCATAGGTCGCTCTGCCACACCATGCATAGCCGCAGATTTGAACACTGCTATGTGATTGAGATCTCAAGACCTGTTCATCCTGAGCATCCTGGTCTTTTGAATAGAATAGAATAAAACTATAATAAATGGTGACACATAGGCAAAGCAGGAGGAGAGAGGATAAAGTGGGGAATGCAGTATATACAATGCCTGTATAACTGCCATTTAGGGTCTGTGGAAAGCTTGGTTGCAGCCCTAATGGTTCCCAGCTGGCATTATTCATTGCAATCCAACATCTATTGCATGGGAAAGATGACCACAAAACTGCTAAAAGACTGTTCAGAGATTTCACGCAGAAGCACCAATTCTTAAGATTGGACACTGAAGAATTAATAGGATTCAACATTGAACATTTATCCATATTGTTAACCCAGGACCACCGCTTACTACTGTTTAATCTGGCAGTGAAACATGATTTGTAATGTATACTTTTGCAGATTGTTTATTGCTGCAGTATATCTGAAAGGTGCACATAGTCTTTACTTATGTTACTTTTTTGTGTTCACAGCTCCTATGCAGATCTATGCATCTCTATGGTAACAGACCGCATACTCTTTTCCATCTCTTCATTATTCCCTGCTGACTTCATTAGATTACTAAAATAAGGGGCAGGTGAAAGAGACTACAGTGGCAGGATCAGACTACATAGGCTTTGATGTCAAGAATGAACATAGGTCTGAGACACAAAACAAAAGGAGATTTTTAATAAAAACGCTTAAAAGTTTCTCGGTATCAAAGTTTTTAGTTTGTTAAGAGCTATCTTTGCTTTGTGCCGAAATCCCGTGTGCTAATTATCAGCAGATTAACACCTTACTACATTTACCTAAAGGCACAAGTACATAAATAGACTCAGAGTGATTGGGTCAAGATGACAGATGCACGCGGGTCAGTACTGCGAGCAGAGAACCCTACGTTATAAGAGTAAATTACATGTCACCACTATGAATGCGCTTGTAACTAACTAGGGATGGATATTGTAGAGCTGATTAAATATTCACCGTATGTTACACCAATGGAGAGCAGTAAAACTGTGTTCTCAGTAATAAATAATCGCGCTGAGGAGCAGTATTAAATCACTATGAAACACGTGTTCCTTGTAAACTGATAGAATTAATGACAGAGCTAGAAGGAGCTCGGTGGGGGAAGTATATGGAGGCCAGTATTCTAAGTTATCTGATTATCTACACCTAAACAGTGCTGAGCAAATTCACAGTCTTTTCTAAGGTCCGAGTGCTTTGGCTAACCAAATAATGATGCCCTCAAACACATTAAGGCTGTGTTCACACATTGGCAGTAAATCTGGCGGCTGAGATCTTAGTCTGACACTCAGATTTCTGCTGTGGGTGTGCAGCTGATCCACATGAGGATTAACCCCATTGTCATTCATTGGGGTTAATCCTCAGATTTTCTGTTCAGAATCCGTGGAAATAAGCAGCATGCTGCAGCTGGAAAGAGATCTGCGCACAAATCTTCTATAGCATGAGAACAGAATTGCTGAAACGCTATTCACGTGGAATACATGTCATTGGCATGGATGCAGATTTTGGTGCACAATCCAAAGGGAGGGTGAGTCAGCCAGCCCACTTAGATACTGCATCCAGGTACTACGCCATCAAACCTACCAAATCCCATTGTTGCATTTTACTGCTAAACACCCCTATCCCATGTAAAATAAAACATCACTGCCACATACTTCAGACCACCTACTAGTACATCTCAGAAAATTAAATATCACTGAAAAGATAATTGATATCAAATAGAGAAACCCATATGTTCTCTAGACGCATTACAGTCTGAATTACAAGGTTTAATATAATACATTTGTTAGCCCTATAACAAATAAAAACATAGTCCTAGAGAATCCCTTTAATTTCCAATCATATTCTAATTTTTTGAGATGCACTAGTAATTCCGCAGCCTATGTCATCTTGTCCTTAAAGGGGTTTTGCCACTAAGTGAGTTCCTTACCTCTTATCTGCTCAGGAGAGAAGATAAACAAAGCATGATGAGTCACGAGGGAGGGGAGGTGAGCAGAGAGCGAGGAAGCAGGGAGCAAAGTTTACTCAAATAATTACATTACAACCAGTGGATTCTCGATACAGCATACAGCCTCATAAACTGCACTTTTCTCCTCAGCCCCTTGCAAGCTCCTTCATGTTCCCTGTCATCAGAAAAGAAGTGCAAACACGCAAATGTGGCCAGATCAGCTCCCGTCAGTGTCCTGGTTGTGTCTAATGTAAACTGTCAGGAAACTAAGGGGGACTGAGCAATGTTGTAGCTCTCACAGGCTTCACTTTTTGTAATCACATATATTTAGAAAAGTGATTAAATACTCATTTTGGAGGATCCCATGTCAACATTACATCGTGGCAAAACCCCTTTAATCTTTCTACCCAAATTTGCCCTGACATGTGGCTTGCCCAGAGTGCCACTTCTTGTGTTCAACACTCTGTAAAGGCAGTTTGTCCTGAGTCTTGAGTATTTACATATACTACCTTGCATATTGATAGGATAGGTCACCAAAGTATGATAGCTGTGGAGATCATCTGTGGGAGGCGCACCTGTCTCGTGAACAAACCTCCGAAAGTGTCTGCTCAGAGCTGAGAGCCGGTCATGCTTGCACATGACTCTCCATTCTTTTCTGTGGGAGTCCCGAGTACAGCTGAACACACCACTTGCCTGTGCTCAGAACTCCCATAGAACAGAATGGAGAGTTATGTTCTGAGCCAACACTTTCAGGGCCCGTTCTGGAGAAAGGTGTGGGTTCCAGACAGAATGCCATCAAAGTGTAGACAACACCCCTGTGGCCATATATTAGTGATTTCAGGTGGCCATTTTCTAAATGACAGGTCATTCAAGGTTGGTCTGTGACGTTTATCATTTTTGTAAACTAAGCCATAGGTCAAAAAAGAAAATCATCGATCCATCTCTGTTGTGATCTATTGCTTCACAGCTACAGCACCCGATAACAACAAAAAAATATTCAACACAGCAGATTTCTTTTTGACGGATATCGGCCTTCAGTCAGCAACTGTCACAATTATTAGTTTCGGGAAAAGGCCCCAATGTTTGGTAGACAACGGTTTTTATCTTCTTTCCAAAACCTCTAGTGGATGACTAGGTTAGAACTGAAATTGTGAGTATTTTGCAGACCTGTTTGTAGGTTTGGTATTTCCCGGCACACACAATCGTTTGTTTTGCAGTAGAGGTCAGAACCTGGGTAACAGAAACCTGGAACCAGTTAGCTTCTTGGTTAACAGAACCATCAATGGTCAGTGCTGTGTAAGAATTCCCATCTCAGCAGGTGAGGTATTCAACTCACATATCACTGACTGAAGAGAGTTCTCCAGTCTTTCTAGTAAACATAGAGTAAATATGGAGGCAAGGCTTTTAAGAAGGTTTGGTTCTTCGTAATTGTGAACGTGCATATATTCCTTTTTTATTGTCTTCCTAACTTCTGTGCCATATATGATTTCTGGGTTTATATCCATCAAGAAATAATTGAAATATTATTACTGTTCTTTTGGACTATGATCAATGGGAGAAGACATCTTGATAACTTGAGTTCTCCCTTAATATCATCATGCTGGTACTGATACAAGCACCAAGCCACACACATTTTCTCTTTGAATCAGGACAGTTACATAGGTGGCCCAATCACATTAAAAACGATCAGATATTTTTCCGCTATGGATTTAGCTGCAGCAAATCCACCCTAAAATCTACATGTAAATTTTGATGCTGATTTGCAGAACACTTCATCCAAAAAGATGCCGTAAATCTGCATGTAACATATACAGATTATATGGCAAATTGCCATCAAATCAGCTGCAGCAAAATATGCCATATGTGAATCTCACCTAAACGTGATCATACATATACCTGCTGGCAGTTACCACCACTAACCCCCAATAAGGACATTGAACATATTACCACTGAGGCCTAATTAAGATATTTGGGAGTCCGCTTATCAGATATAGACTTTAAATGGCAAATGATTGACTCCAAAGTTTGTTCTAAATGGCATTGTGTTTTCCTGGATTTTTTTGACTTGATTGTGTTAGAGGCCTAAAATGTACTCAGTCAGTCCAAACCCTACCATACATACTGGATAAGCAGTAAAACCTGTAACAGAAATAGTGAGGCGCCCCAGAAGTAATCAAAGGGGCCATTCACAAGGTGTTTTGCCCTCCATTGTAAGTATCCATTGGGATATTGTGAAAAAAGGTACCCCAACAAATATTGTGTCCATCTCATGGAGGAAAATACAGCTAACTTTCTTTTGGAGCATGTTTGCTGTATTTCCAGTGGTATGGACTTTATGTGCTGGACACAGAAACCTGGTAGACCATACTTTAGTATCCCACACATAAAGTGTACACTGCCAGGAAATAGAGCAAACAGTCCAAAAGAGACTAAGGGCCACATGTATGAATCTCTCCACGTCGGGGCGCACCTTTTTGCCAGTTTTCCGGCGAAATTTGCGCCTGATTTATGTCGGCGCTGGGGCGCGCTCATACATACTATGTAAAGTCCGCCGCGCCTCGCCAGCGTGTGGGGCGCAGTGCGGGACTTAGGCGCAGTGCGGCGCTGCGCCTAAGATTCGCCGTCCGAGGAGGTGCGCTCAGACAGGCTGGAAAACAGCGAGAAATCATTAAAGATGTCCGTGCGGAGTGTGAATAAAAAAATCGCCTTTATTAGGTGTAAAACATTATCAGAAAAAGAGCTCAAACCTACTAAAAAAAATACATAAATAAAATCACTTTCCAAAAATCCAGAATGGCGCTATATCGGGAATTTGGATATTGGAAATTGCCGGAAAATACAGTAATTCAAATTGTTTAAACTCTTCTCATTGGTCGGCATAAACCAGCCAATCAGAATAGGAGCGACAGTGGCCCATTCTAACCTATGGAGGAGAATTGACCAACCAGAATAGGAGCGACAGAGACCCATTCTAACCTATGGAGAAATATTGACCAATCATATTCAAAGGCGGGACAGTTCAAAATACAGTAAAAAGGCAGAAAAGAACTGATTGGTTGAGCTAGCGGGGGCTTGGCTGTCCCGCCTTTGATTTTAATTGGTCAATATTTCTCCATAGGTTTTAATGGTTCACTGTCGCTCCTATTCTGATTGGCCGGTTTATGCCGACCAATGAGAAGAGCTTACAGAATTTGAATTGCTGTATTTCCCGGCAATTCTCTATATCCCAATTCCTGATGTTGCGCCGGTCTCGGCGACAAACGCGTTGTTAGGGATTTGATTGATTTATGTTTATAGAAGGTTTCAGCTCTTTTTCAGATAATACTTTACACCTAATAAAAATGATTTTTTTGATCATACGCCATGCCGCATGGCGCTGAGAGCCGAGATTTCATTGCCCCAATCTCTCCATTGACTACAATGGGACAAGTAGCTCGCGCTTTGATTGGCCGAGATAGCCAAGCCCCCGCTAGTTCAACCAATCAGCTCTTTTCTGCATTTTTACTGTATTTAGAACTGTCCCGCCTTTGAATTTGATTGGTCAAAACTTCTCCATAGGTTTTAATGGGTCCCTGTCGCTCCTATTCTGATTGGCTGGTTTCTGCCGACCAATCAGAATAGCTTACAGAATTTGAATTACTGTATTTCCCAGCAATTTCCAATATCCTAATTCCTGATGTTTCGCCGTTCTAGATTTTTGGAAAGTGATTTTTTATTTTATTTTTTTTTAATTAGGTTTGAGCTCTTTTTCTGAGAATGTTTTACGCCTAATAAAGGCGATTTTTTTTTTAATCATACTCCATGCCGCACGGCGCTGAGAGCTGAGATTTCTCTTGCGATCTTCTTCTATGTTTCCCCTCATGTTCCGTTCTCGCTTCACTTCGCCTCCGCCGGCTCATTTAGACCAGAATCAACCAGGTCTGCCTGTCGGAGCTGGCGAGCGCTGCAATGCTGACCCGCAATTGCCGACCCGCGATTGTACATGCCTCGGAGTTTTCGAACGCGCCGCGTCCTGCCCCGGAACGCCCACACCGCGCCCACACTGTGCCCATTGCCCGCCCCTTCATGCGGGGCGCAGGTGAAAATGACGAACGCTGCGCCTAACACTGCATCCCTGCGTCCGACAAGGGATTCGGGCCGGTGAGGCGCAGGATACGCCAGAAAACAGGCGTAAAGCCCGTTCATACATGTGGCCCTAAGTTTGCTTGTTGTTCTGTTTAGGTCCATCACAGTATATAGTTTCATAGTTTGTAAAGCCGAAAAAAGACGAGACGTCCATCCAGTTCAGCCTGTCGTGCTAAGGTGTTGATCCAGAGGAAGGCAAAAAACCCAATGAGGTAGAAGCCAATTGTCCTCATTTTAGGGAAAAATTCCTTCCGACTCCAATTGGCAATCGGAAAAATCCTGGTATCAATGACCCCTCTCCAGAATCCTAGACACTATAACTTGTTATATTATTATGCTCCAGAAATGCATCCAAACCCTTTTTGAACTCTGTTAGTGAATTCACCATGACAAGTTTCCTCTGGCAGAGAGTTCCACAGTCTCACTGCTCTTACAGTAAAGAATCCCTTTCTATGTTTATGTAGCAACTTTCGTTCCTCAAGACGTAGAGGACGACCCCTTGTTCTAGATACAGTCCTGGGTATAAATAAATCTTGGGAGAGATCTCTATATTGACCTTTGATGTATTTAAACATATTTATTATGTCCCCGAAGTCGTCTTTTCTCTAAACTAAATAACCCTAATCTTGCCAATCTTTCTGGGTACTGTAGTCCACCAGTCCTTTTATTATTTTTGTTGGCCCGCCTTTGTACCTGTTCAAGCTCTACAATGTCTTCCCTGTGTACTGGTGCCCAAAACTGTACACAATATTCCATGTGTGGTCTAACCAGTGACTTGTATAGTGGGAGAATAATGTTCTCATCATGTGCCTCTATGCTCCTTCTAATGCACCCCATGATCCTATTTGCCTTGGCAGCTGCTGTCTGACACTGGCTGCTACAATTAAGTTTACTGTCCACCAGGATTCCCAAGTCCTTCTCCAGTCACTTTTACCCAGCCTTTTTCCATTTAACATGTAGTCATGTAATGGATTTTTCCTCCCCATGTGCATAAACTTGCATTTATCTGTGTTAAACCTCATCTGCCATTTCCCTGCCCAGGCCTCCAACTTATCCAGATCCCTTTGTAATAACACATTATCCTCTATTGTGTTGATTACTTTACAGAAATTGTATCGTCTGCAAAGATCGATATTCTACGGTGCAATCCCTGTGTAAGATCGTTAATGAAAATGTTGAAGAGTATAGGGCCCAATACTGACCCTTGTGGTACCCCACTAGTAACAGCAATCCAGTCTGATGTAATGTTACATTAATTACTTACCCTTTGTTTTCTATCAGTGAGCCAGTTGCTTACCCACTTGCACACGTTTTCCCCAGTCCAAGCATTCTCATTTATTACCAACCTTTTATGTGGCACCGTATCAAATGCTTTAGAAAAGTCTAGATATATGACATCCAGTGCCTCACCCGATCAGTCTAGCACTGATCTTCCTCATAGAAGCTGATGAGATTAGTCTGACAGGACCGATTCCTTCATAACCATGCTCGGATACCGGCGTTTATACATTTATTGTCAGTCGAGATACTCCAGGATAGCATCTCTGAAAAACCTTCAAACATTTTACCTCAACAGAGGTTAACTTACCCGGCTAGTTTCTGGATCACTTTTTGACCCCTTTTTGAATATTGGCACCAACATTTGCTATGCGCCAATCCTTTGGGACATACCCGTTATTAGACAGTCCATAAATATTAAGAATAGGGGCTATCTATGACATCACTTAACTCCTCTCAGGGACACGTGGGTGTATGCCATCTGGACCTGGGGATTTGTCTATTTTAATCTTCTTAAGACAGAGCTGCACTTCTTCCTGGGTTAGACCAGAAACTTTTAAGTTGGAGTTTACCTCATCCCTCTGTTCAACAGGAAGCTCTTCCTCCTCGGTAAATACAGTGGAGAAAAAAGTGTTTAATATGTTTGCTTTTTTCTCATCGCCCTCTTCTGTCTCTCCCTCAGTATTTTTCAAAGGGCAACATTTTCTGTTTTAATCTTTTTACTATTTATATATAGTTAAAAAATATTTTGGGGTTAGTTTTACTTTCTATGGCAATACGTCTTTCTGTCTTCAGCTTTGCTTCCTTTATCTTAATTTTACACACTTTTTTTTTTCCTATAGCTTCTTAGTGCCTCTTCACTGCCCTCCTGTTTTAGTAGGTGAAACGCTTTCTTTTTGTTTTTTTATTGCCTCTTTTACATCCCTGTTGATCCACATTGGGTTTTTCCTGTTTCTAATTTTTTTATTACCATAAGGTATGTACCTCTCACCAGTGGTAGCATAGGGATGTTTTTAAAAATATCCATTTATTATTAGTTCTGCCATATTTAAACACATTATCCCAGTCAATACGGTTTAGGGCCTCCCTAAGCAGAATAAAATTAGCCTTCCTAAAATTCAGTGTTTTTGTGGCTCCTTGACAAAAAACTCTATTGAAGGATAAACGGAAATTTATTATATTATGGTCACTATTTCCCAGGTTGGAGTACACTATCCAAACATATACCACTGAAGGACAGAAAAACTCTGTGGGAACAGACCTTAATCTCATCTGCATGGGCTTTAGTTTCTGCATGATGTACGACCAAAGCTGGCCTTACACTTTACATGTGGCTGAACTCGATAATTTCAGTGGGATAACTGATGAGCTATAGTAGCAGCCAAACAGTTTCCAAATGGCTGCTGACATAGGAGAGAAGGATTGCAAATCCTGAATTCTAAAAGGAACCTGTAACTATATATATATATATATATATATATATATATATTATATATATATATATATATATATATATATTATATATATATATATATATATAATTTAATATATAAAATATTTATTTTATATTATTTCTACCGGGCCACTTTTATTAGGTACACCTGGTCCAATGCTCTTAACCACTTAATTATAATCAGCCAATCTACTGCTTGCAGGCAACTCAGTGCATTTAGGCATGTAGACATGGTCAAGACAACTCCTGCAGTTCAAACGACTGCATCCAGTATGCGGGCAGAATGATGATCTTCGGATGGCTCTTTTGAACTTAGGCATTGTTTGTTAGTGCACAAAGGAGCATGGTCTGAGTAATTTAGAATACTGCTGATCTCAGGGATTTTCACGCAACAATTCAAAAAAACTCCTAGGGTTTACAAGAATTTGAGTGTCCTAAAAAAAAAAAAATCAGTGAGCGCAAGTCTGATAGACGAACATGCCTTGTTGTGCCAAGAGGTCAAAGGAGCAAGTGGCAGGGATGTTCAGGGCTGATAGAAAGGCATACAGTGAACTCAAAGACCACCATTACAACCCAAGGTAGGCAGAGAGAGCATATCTGACACGCACACAGTACGGCGATCTTGGGAGAAGGCCTACAGCAGACAGTAAGACCACACCGGTGCACACTACTCTTCAGCTTAAGAACAGGAAATGAGGCTTCCATATTTGCCATGGTCATCGAAATTGGATTCCAGTAAAGTTGCGTAAAACCGTTGCCTGGTCTGATGAGTCTCGATTTCTGCTGCGACATTGGAGGTAGGCAGAATTTTGCTCAACAACATGAAAAGGCATGGATCCATCCTGCCTTGATTTAACGGTTCAGGCTGGGTGGTGGTTTGGGGGCAGGTGTGGGGGAAAAAATTTTTTTGGCACTTTTGGGCCCTTGGACCAAAATTAAGGCGTTGCAAACACCTTGTTGAATTATTGCCCCGAAAAATTTAGGCAGTTCTGAAGGCAAAAAAGGGGGCCAAACCCCTTACAGCATGGGTTCTAATAAATGGCGGGAGTGTGTGTGTGTATTTGTATGTATGTTTATTAAATATATATATATTATATATATTTTAAAAATATAATTATTATTTATGTTTTTGGTTTTTTTTTTTTTTTTTTTTTTTTAAAATTCCCCTAGTACATTTAATTTTGGTTTGTCTTGACTTCCCTCTGAAACTGTGATGGACGGGAGTGGAGAGGGTTGCGGGGTTTTCTTCCAGGGCGACTATAGCGTGAGTGGTGTAAGTGTTATCACCTGGACCTGATAAAGTGTGAAGAAACCCCCTCCACATGGGAAACGTTACTCCTTTTCCTTTTGTTTGCTCTTTTCATTGCCCTGTTGTCTAGTCTATTCTTATCGATCCCTGTTCAAAGAACAATAGAGCAATTCTTATATCTTTAAATACTATCTGTAATATGTACTATCTACATAAGGATAAGCAGCAGCTGCAGTAAAGTGAGATTAACCTGCCCTGCCATTCAGGAGCTGTACTATCACAGCTAGAACAATTCTAAAAAAAAAAAATTGTCTTCAGGCATATTGGTTTTAACAAAAATACTCCATTCTGGTGGAAGTGTCCCTTCAAAAAAACCATTAATACTACAATGGCGAAAAAAATAATTATAAAACAACATGTTGTAATTGCCAATAGTTTCCTGGGCAGTGCTGCATTGGTGATTAGTCTCAGTGGTCCGAAGAGGGGTATCCTAACTGCAAGGACACCATGGCTATTCACCACACCATCACTGGCAAGATGACTGTAATAAAGTGGTGCCGCACACCTTATTGAAGTCGGGTGCTCAGTGGAAAGGCCATCCAGCTTAGTATTCAATGTGAAGAGAATCCACAGCACGCCTTTAGATAGCTCTTCTGCAAAATATTTATTAAGTATTTTTTCACATAGAATTTAACTCTTCATATATATTAGATGCAGTGGTATGTAGATTATTCCCACGGTCCAACGTTTCATCCAGACAGACCTTTGTCATGAGGGACTACTGTAACTAATAAATATGGAGAGATAAATTCTTTGTGAAAAAGTACCTAAAGGGGTTTTGCCAAGAAGTGATTTCCTCACCTCAGAGGCTGAGCCTTGAAAAAAGGGCGTTTTGTTTCTGTGTTTAAATAAACAAGTACCTCCTCTGTGATGTCATCGCTCCACCTCCCATGCACACTCTCGAGGCTGATATTCATGAGAAAACATGTTTGGATAAACCACAGAGGAGAACTCTTTATTGTGCACAAGCTATATGGGTTTTGTTTTCTCCCTCTTATCTGCTCAGGAGTAAAGATAAGCTCTAAACAGGCAGCGTTCACTGATTACAGACGGGGGGAGGGAGAAGGGCTGAGCAGGGAGCGTCTGCATGTTTACTCAGATAATTACATTACAACCAGCTGATTCTCTATACAGCAGACACAGGCTCTGACACAGAAACAAAGCTAATACAGATTCCCAGTAACACTGCTTTTTTCTCCCCCTACGTTCAAAGCACGTTCCTGTGTCCTGCCATCAGATAAGAAGTGCAAATAACGCAGGAGCTTGCCAGATCAGCTCCTGGTCGTAGCTCATGTAAACAGTCAGGAAACTAAGGGCTTCTAAGTCAGGCTGCAGCTCTCAGAGGCTTCACTTTTTTTAATCACATATATTTAGAAAAGTGATTAAATACCCATTTTGGAGGATCCAACGTCAACATTAGATTGTGGCAAAACCCCTTTAATAAATATTTCACGTAAAAGCTAAAGGTGTGCCGTGGATTCTCTTCATATTGCCAAGATGACTATTGGAGATTGATGATCCATTTTAGAATTTTTTTGTTCCCTTGTAGGAAAAATTTATGATTTAAACATGGGCATTAACAGGCACTATAGCATTCTGTCAATGGTTTTATCACGTAGATTCTAGTGACAGGTTCCCTTTAAATAGCTCTCAGAATAGCAGTATAAAGTTTGCTCATTAATTTGCAGTACAGTCTCGGGGAAGTTGACATGATCTTGGTTGCTTTGCTCTAATTTCAAATTGCTCTCATTACACTATACTATGGCTTTGCCTGGTTACATTGTTGTGGTCCAAAGGTTTAAGCCATGTTATATACAGCTACAGTCAAACAGCCTTATCTGGACGATATTAGGCAGTGGCTGTAGAAATATGCAGAAATAGGTCTGTGAGATGAAGGAAGCCGTGTACAAACCAATCAATGTAAATGTCAGCTTAAAAAAGTCCTATGATCAAATTGGACTGCTGGGACGCATCATATTTCTAATGATTGATGATAAACTTGCTTTGCAAAAGAAGAGAGGCCGCAGATGGATCATTTTTTACATTACATTTTCTTGTAAATCTCTTTCACCTAGTCTGAAACTGCAGTTGGCAAAAGAAAAAAAAATGAGAAAACAAATGTTTTCTTTCTTTTTGCTTGGCCTTAGCCATTAGAGTAAGGCTATGTTCACACGGCTTATTTGCAGGGCGTAATTACGCCCCGCAATTACGCCGTGTGGACGGGGGCGGGAGAGGGGCACCTCGCCGGCCCATAGACTATCATTACTAGCGGCGCATGTACGCCGCTAGTAAATGACATTTCACTTATCTCCCCCCGCGGCGTATTCACCGAGCAGGGAGAGGAGACGTAATTCATAGTTCTCTATGAGAACTGTGGATTACCGTAATGACTGGGACGGATTCCAGCCGTAATTCGCGCAGTACGGCGCGAAATTACGGACTGAAATACGTCCCTTTTTAAACCGTGTGAACATAGCCTTAAGGTGTTGTCCAGTTTAGAAAACCCATTTTTATATACCCTGTTTGTGAATAGTAATGGAGTGACAGGGGTGAGAAAGGAGGAAACTTTGATTAGGAGCCTCATCTCTTGGCCAGAGTTAAGAGCAGCTATGAAGGGTGTCTCGCTTAGTAACTTGTCTTGTCCTCAATTACACAGAAAACTCATTGGTTTGAATGGGCATTGTGTTTTGTTTCATTTACCCTGTGGTGATGCTGCAGAGAAACTGAATAATTCAGATTTCACCACAGATTACAGCTGATTACTGGGTGTCACAGTAGGGGTACTCTTCATAATTTGATTATTATTAATGGACCCCAGAACAAGTGGGGATTGTCCAAAGCAGAGTATGCCTTTAAAGTTGGCTGAACCCACTGATTTTCTCTAGAACAGTAAATGATCTAATATGTATTAGCTTAAAAGATTCTTGCCTTTTAAAAAAACAACTTTAGAATTGCCAGGTCAAGTACCGGTCAGATACCCTTGCTGGTCATCTAACATGCAGACCATGCTAACATAAATGGTTAATAATAGTCTGACATGTCACTTGGTTGCCTCTCACCTCCCTTAAACATGCCTGGAGTTGTGCAACATTCATCATTCGGTTCCGCAGTGCATTGTTTACAATGAAGCGGTCATCAGTGTGTGATGCAGCCAATGGACGTCACTTCTTTGCCTTTCTGTGACTTTTCCAGTCTCTCTGTAACTCTGTTGCAACCTGCTGATGCCACTCTGTGACACTCTAAGCTCAGTGGCCACTTCCGTCTGAGAGCATCCTGCTTGAAACGTCACACTCCCCTTGACGTCTCCGGCATTGTTGGCTGCCATCGTTTCTGCTCAGAGTGAATTGACTTTTATCACTAAACAGCACTGAGCACCACTGGTCCCTCATCCAGCGTAGATGCTCTCTGGCCCATGTATGAAGATGATGCCTGTGCCTGGTGGTGTGGTCAGATCATCTGGCACGCAGACCACGCTGATGTAAACGGCTACGAATGGTCTGACGTGACACTTGGTTGCCTATCATCTCCTTTAAACGTGCCTGGATTTGTGGCATCCGTCATCTGGTTCCCCAGGGCATTGTTTACAATGAAGTGGTCATCAGTGTGTGATGTAGCCAAAGGACATCCACTTTTTTGCCTTTCTGTGACGCTTCCAGTCTCTCTGTGTCTCTGATACAACCTGCTGATGACACCCTGTGACACTATAAACTCAGTGGCAACTTCTGTCTGAGAGCATCCTGCTTGAAGTTTTGCAATGGCGAGACACTATTCATCAATTGTAAGGTGTTGTTTTGGTCTCATGAGGTCAAAATGTGAACAGTGTGATGAGGAGGACTGTATAAATCCGAATTCAAATTGATCCCCTAAATTTATTGGACAATTCAGGGATCAAACAGCTATTTTGAATTTTGCAACTAAGAGATCAGCAAGTTGTATATACTGCTTCTTGAATCACCAGTACAACCATTGACACCATTGTTGCCCCCACTTCCTCCCAACGATCCTAAAGGCATGTTCACACGACTTAAAATGGGCCGTATTTCGGTCCGTAATTACGCGCCGAAGTGCGCCAATTACGGGCCGAAAACGGCCCATTCATTACGGTAATTCACAGTTCTCATAGAGAACTATGATTACGTACTCCTCTCCCTGCTCAGCGAATCGCCGGCGGGAGATAATTGAATGTGAATTACTAGCGGCGTATACGGCCGCTGGCAATTCAAGTCAATGGGCCGGCGAAGTGCCGGCCCCCCGCTCACTCCCCGCTCCCGCCCCCGTCACCACGCGTAATTGCGGGGCGTAATTACGGCCCGCAATTAAGCCGTGTGAACATAGCCTAAAACTGGCTGTGGACAACTACTAGGAGCATATCTATTAACCGAGAAAAGATGAGTAAGTCATGCTTGTAGTGCTGCTCTTGACAGTGGCTCTCAGGATCCTTAGGGCGTTCACATCAGAGCTGTGGAGTCGGTGCCTATTTTGCAGGAGTCTGAGTCGTCCTAAAATGGACCGACTCCCAAAATATATAATAAGTTGGTCCAGTTAGTTCGATGCAGTGCAAAGAGCAAGAGGAATTGGGTCCGGCCAGTGCTACTGCTCCCATATCTTCAGCCTCATCACATGAGGAGTGTTATTGATGACATGGAGCAGGCAAAGCACTGCCCCAGGGGAAAAGATTCTGCTCCCAGGGCAAACATGCTTTCAAAGACGTAGAAGAGTTCAACCATTCATCAAAACTGATTGTGCAGGAGGCAATTCCTTTATACCCTGACATTGTTAGAGATGTTGCCCCTGTGGTCACTGATTTGCCCCCAACCCAAGTCAGTGTAGAGAGGCCATTCTCTAGCCTGGAAATCATGAGATCAGATGTGAGGTCATGTATGCAGGATCTGAGGGAGGCAATACTATTTCTCAGAACAAATTCAGAGACTCCACAAATGTTCCTGCAGTGTTTTCCATATTTACAATTTTTTTTGTTTTCTAAAGTCATATCCAATAAATATATTTTACACTGACAAGCAAAATGGTAACAATGTTTTGAACTTGTGACTTTCAGGCTCCATATCTCACCACCCACTACAGCTTTGTACATGAGGCTACTGTAATTTTATATACAGTCATCTTACCTATCTTATACGTAAATGTGACTTGCAAGTATTTAGCATCTGCTTAGTTCTGCAGATTCTTTCCTGTAACTGCATTGTTACTGTTTTGCTCCTAAAAATCGAAATGTTAATTAGTATTATTTTGTTAGCATTTGGAAAATCCACCTTTGGTTTTCAATACTGCCTGAACCCTTCTGGGCTCTGAATCAGATTCAAGCATATCTTGACCAAAATCTGATCCCAGCTCTCTTCTACACATTCCCAATGTTGGTGCAGACTGGACTTGGATACAAATAAAGATTTTTCTTCAACTCTACCCACAAGTGTTCAAAAGATCAAAACATTGTTACCCTTTTGCTTGTCAGTGTCTGTTCTACCTAAATAGCTTGATTATTGTATCATAAGGTGATAAACAGCCTGATGGGACCATTTTACTACAGTAAAGTTATCACTTAAACATGTGGCGTGTATGAGAGAGTCAGGAGTTGGAGTCGGAGGTTTTGGAAACTGAGGAGTCGGGGCTTTGTCTTGCCGACTCCACAGCCCTGGTTCACATGCTGTAGATGTTATTTTTCCCGTTCATCTAAGTAGAGCTTGCAGAATTAAATGTAACTCCTGCAGAAACGACCTCATTGATATGTATGGAATTAATATTTCAGTCACAGAGTACAACAAATCTGCCTCTTATGAACTTACTCTTATAGTGATTAATACCCTACATGCCTAATATAGTAGATAATTGTAAAACAGTTTGTGTGTAATATACAAAAAACAAAACTTTCACCTTGTTAGAGTTGTCATGGGAACAACTTTGCCTTCATAGCTGAGATCATTGTTGAAAATAATTCCCTTTTCTAATAAGCTCCTGTGTAGTAATCTGAGGTTAGCAATGCCCGATAGCCATCAAACAAGAAGAATGTAGATGTGTCTATCAGTGCGATTAGCTCAGTCCGTGTTGAAGTTGTAGTCTGGATTCCTATGGTGTGATCTTAGCTCTGAGAAACTTATTGACTTACTTTTTAATCCAAATGCATGAAACTTGAGCATCAGAGATTTGTTGCCCATAGAACGTGTTCCAGTTTAATAAAATGAGGCTCATGGAGTTGTATTGTCGTTATGTATTTAGGTCATGAACCTTGAAGACTTCATTTTGTGAGCTGCAGACATTCAAGAGGGAAACCAGGATTGTCCATTATCCCCTATACACAGTTCACTGCAGGGGTTCCAAATCCTAAATACCAGGGAAAAAGAAGGGGTTTGCATCAGTGATCAAAGTATCTAGGCAGAGAAGTCACTGGTAGTCAGACGGAACTTCAGAAATCACCTGCTAGTCTGAGAATAAGTCATTCTAGAACATCATTGATGGAAATCCAATTTTATTTGGTTTGTTGTAATAGTGGAATCAAACTCTTAAGAGTAATTTATTCGAACTACGACAGAACAGGAAAAGGCTAAGCTTTCAAGAGGCGACTACTTGTCAGATGGCTTCCATTTTGGTATCACTTCTAAAAAGTTCACATTATTGTCATTTAGGGGCCGTTTACACGGCAGTGGACAAATACCGGCCGCTTTGCCGGCCGGTATTCGTCCTGTTTTGCGGCCGTCTCCATGGCCGCGGAGGGGACGGCTTTTCTCCGCGATGAGCGGAGAACAGCCCTCCCATCGAGATGCACAGGTTCCGTCCGGAAACCGGACGGAAGATTGTGCATGTTCAATTTTTGTCGCCGGTCCGCCGCGACAAAACCGCCGGGCGGAAAACCCGTGCATGTGTGACTGCTGCAAGGGTTTTCCATAGAGCACCATTGTGCTCATTTTCGGCCGGTTTTTCAGGTGGTCTGAAAAAACCGCAAACCGGCTGAAAAACCGGCCGAAAAGCCGTGCAGTGGGGACATGCCCTTACTGTCCAGTGAAATTAAGTCATTTCTAAATGGAAGAAGGTTGACTATAGTGCTATTTCACAGAAAAGAACCAAACAAAAAGGCCTTACTACTAAAATGTAACCTTTAATATTTATCTCAAAAATTACACACAATGGCCATATACTGTCTAAATACAAAATGTCTCAATACCACTTAACGCTAATTATACATTCCTAAATACTATAGGGTATACACTATACAAAATTGTAAGCATATAATATATCTGCCGTTCCAATAATAGGGACCAATAACCAGAGCCTTGAACTAAAGAGTCTAACAATGGCCCTACAAAAATACCTATCTATAAGGACAGAGTAATCGTCCCGAAAGGGACGGCCCCATCCACCGTAGTCTAGCCCTATATTACCCTAATAATCTCTAAACCTAGAGGGTACAACAGGAATGTATAAACAAACATACAATAGTATATACCTAACTGCTAAGACAAAAATCCCTTACTATACACATGGCAAATATAATTTATCCCTCAGTTTTAAATAAATTGCGATATACAAAAGAGGAAATACCACAGTGATTGCCACAAGGTATATACTTAGCAACTTCAATTTCATCATAAGAAGCATCGGCTCAAGTTTGCAAAAAAGTATGAAAAGTGGAAGATTGGAAACGGGTGATTTGGAGCGATGAAATGAAAGTCAAAAGACCGGGTTCTGATGGGTGCAATTGGGACTGGAAGAATCAAGGAAAAGGGGGCTAACGGATTGAGAAATTAAAGGAACTGTTTAGTTTGATGGAGAAAGCCTGATAATATGGTGTTTCACACTCAAAGGTGTTGGATACTTGACCAGGATCATTGCTGAGCTATATGTGAGTATTCTACAAGATGACTTACTTTGTACACTCAAGTACCATGGGAATGAAAAGAAGGACATAGTGTTCTAGCAGGGCAACAACCTAAAGCATACATTGAGGTTGGCAAATAAATGGTTTAATGACAATTAATTTGAATTGCTGGATTGGCCCCTACGGTCCCCAGTCCTCAACCATCAAACAATTTTGGGTATAGTTGAAGAAAAAGCTGTATCTGTACCAAAGTGAGTCGACCAGTGGCACCAAAAATTTTGGGAAAAGGGGAAAATAACCCGGGGGTTCCCGATTTCATTTGGACATTCCCCTTTAATCTATCAAAAGCCCCAAAGGGGGTTCGGCATGCTAAAAAACCCAAAGATGTATTTACAAAATAATAAAAAATTTTAAAAAAGCTTTTTAAAGGGGGGGGGGGGGGGGGGGGGGGGGGGGGGGCCCCCCAAAAAATAACAATGCAGTTACAAGACAAAAGTCTGCATAACAACATAAAGCTAAATAGTTTTTAAAACAAATTTAGTAAGAGATACCAAGATTGATTTTCTATAAAACGAAGTTATCCCTACGTTCAAAAAACTGTATTGGGTGTTTTGGCTATTAAACCGGGAAAATTTAAAAGTTCAAAACATTTTTACCCTTTTGCTTGTTAGTGTAAAAGAAGGTGCTCCAAAATTGTCATTTGGGGTCAAAAAGTATTTTTCTAAAACAACCCTGTCATGGGGAACATTTTATCTTTTCCCCCAACATTAAAATAGGTGTCTTACAACATTTCCCTCCCCCTGAATTTTTTTTGGTTTTTCCTCCCCCTACCCCCAAGGTAAGGGATTGACCAAACAGGAGCCCCCCCGATTTTTCCAGGGCTGGGAGCCTTACAAATTCCTGCCAATTTGGGTTTCTTCATGGAATTTTAGTATATTGCTTGGTTTTCCCATTTAAGTTAATGGGTGTTAATTTGGAAAAACTTAACATTAATAAAGATTTTCACAAGGTTCCCAAGCAGGGAGCCACCCTTATATTTTCCAAATGGGCCCCCAAAAAATTTTTTATGAAAAAGGGGTTTTTTCTCATGAGGGAAAAAGCCCCCCATATAAAAGGGGGTAAAAATGCAGAAAACATTTAAAATGCATAGGGTTGATATTTTGCAGTTTGTCCCAAAAAGCTGAAACCCTTTTTAAGCCACCCAAAATATGGCCCTTTAAGAGAAAAACAAAAATTCCCCTTGGGCTCCTTCCCCCGAGTTCCTAATACATTAATTTAAAAGACTGTAGATTATGGGAAAATCATGGCCCCATAGATCTTTTGGGAACTTTTACACCGGGCATGACTTGCTTTCCCCAAAAAGTACTGACCTTTTCAACTTGGGTGGAGCCCCTCCGGCTCTTTTTATTTAAAAAATCCGGGGGATAAAAAATAATAGAGTTAAAGGCACAACGGGCCCCCCCTTTAAAAAGCCCCTGTTTTTTAAGGGGCTTAGCAAAAGGGCAAAAAAGTACAATTGGCCTAAAAAAAGACAAAATTTCTTTCGTGGGAAAAGGACAATCCTTGGGGTTAGGTTTTTTTCCCCAAAGGGCAGAAAGGGATTTTATTTTTTTTTTCCTCTTGGGGCCCCTATTCCCGGGTTTTTCCCATGTTGTTTTATAACGGCTTTTTCTGTGGTAATGATGTCCCCAGGCTGGAGAACGATGGTATTTATCCACAGCTACAGATCAGCAGCAAGTGTTCTAACATGTTATCAACTAAACTGCTCCTTATGGAAGGTAATTACATACAGAATTCAATGGAAAGGTCACTAAAAAAATTTCAGGAAATTTTAAAAAAACCTTTTAAAATAAATGAAGGAAATGTAAGATTTCGGTGCTTTCTGTACTTTTAGGGAAAAATTTGGGGCCCCAGAAAGCCCCAAAAAACCCCAGCCCAAAACTATGATTTTGTCAATGGGAAATGCCTGTTCATGAATACAGGCCCTCCATAAGGGTGGGAATTATTAAAGGGACAGTTTTGGGGGTTGTTCACCCCCGGCTTTTTTTTTGGACAGGTTTTGAAAAAAGGTTTTCTGGGGGCGTTTTCCCCCCCCAAAACCTCGGCCCAAAATGCGTCCAAAACCCCAAGTTCATTTTATTGATTCCCATGTAAAACCTCTTGTAGGTTTTACCACTACGAGGTTTTTACACGCTTCTTTGGAACACGAAAAAGAAGGGGGCATGTCAAGTCTTGAAGCTTTTTTTAGGGGGCGTTTAAACAGAAACAGGGTTTTTTTTCCTGGGTATTAAACTGTAATTTGGGGGAAAACCTCGTTGAAAACTTCATCTTTAAAAACCCGATCCAAAACTTTGCCAAAAACACCTCTAAAACCTCTTCTGAAGAAGCTTGGGTTTTAGGGGAGGAAATTTGGGTGGGGGGGGGGGGGGGGGGGTTTTGGGGGGCGGGAAAAGCTCCGAAAAACCCCGTCCCCAAAACCCCTCCAAAATTTTGCCGGGGAACAAGGCCTTAAATGACTGAAAAGCCCTCTCTTGTTGTTTTGGAGGGAGCCATCTTCGGGCTGGGGAAAAGTGAAATATAGTGGGGAATTTCTGAAAGGAAATTTAGAAAAACACCCGGCCGAGGGGTCACTACTTAATCCCTTTTCCCTTTTCTTCAGTTTTTGAAAAACTTCCCGAAACCCAATTTTCTTTCATATATGTAGATGGTTGTAGAAGCTTTTTAATGTAAGCTTGTGAACTTTACCAACAAAAATTACAAAAGCCAAAAATGGGTAACTGAGGAAGAGGTCTCATACCCAAGTTTAATGTTTCACACCATTGAAAGAGGCCTGCTTGGAAAATCATTGCTTGGGGTCAAAGTTCACTCATACCAAAATAACTGAAATTTTTCCCTTTAAAAAACCATTAGAAAAATCCGTGGGCTGTAGTAGTCGGTAATATGTTAGTGCCTTATGAATAAAGAAAATCGATATATTCACATATAGGAATAAAGAAAAAAATATATTCCCCCTAATCCGGGAGCGCTGTACACAAATTGTCACCACTTATTTTAAATTAAACTGGTCTATATTTTCCCAAGGGGGTCAAGATCTAAAGCCCAAGTATTAAAAAAGGGGGGAAAACATACAGAACCCCTGAAATTTTGTCCTACGTTGGATATAAACCCAATACTTGGGAAAAATTTGGAAAGTTGCAAAATACTGGGACACGTCCAAAACAATGGAAATTGATTATAAATAAATTTTTTTAAGGGGGTTTTCTCACTACAAGGGTTCTTTTTAAAGTTAAAAAATCTTGCAAAAACAAGTCACTTTGGCCCAAAATTTTTTTTCATTTAACAAATGTCCTAACCCATTCTTACCCAAACTCCCCCCAAAATGGGGTGAAACAGCTCCTCAGGTCGGCTAAAGGGTAAAAGCCCCGTTAAATCTCTCAAGATAGGGTGGGCCCCACTGGGGGGTGGGGGGCGGGGGGGGGTGGGGGGGGGGGGGGGGGGGGGGGGGGGGGGGGGGGGGGGGGGCAAAAACTACAGACCTGCTTTTACTTTTTAAACCTAGGAAAAACCAGTAAACACCCCCCTGAATTCAAAGTGAAACCAAGAAAACAGGAAAATGAAAGGGAAGAAGAAAACAATGTAGTGAACAAACCCTTTTAAAACGGGATATTTTGGTTCTGACACCCCCCCGTGGGTCAAACATTTTTTCAACCCAAAAATTTTAGATAATTCCCCTTTTGGTTTTCTCCAACTACCCCAAGGGGTTTTTGTGCTAAAAACCCCAAACGATTTCCAGTTCACCCATTTTGCCTCGGGGGAAAACAAAGAAAAAGCCCCCCACCTGACAGTTTATTTCAACCCTGTTTTTACCTATTCAAAGGCCTAAAGGGTTTTTCAGTTGAGGTGGGGGGTTGGGGAAAGAAAAACTGGGGAAATCTTTTCATACTCCTTTTTCTGGTTGGGAAAAAAATGCAGAAATTTAACATTAAATACTCTAAAAATTCCATCTTCCCGAATAAAGGGGCAAAGCGGGGTGGGGAAAAAGCAGGGCCCTTTTCCCACTTGTGTTTTCCCCACAAGGGGGGGGATAATCTAAGTGACAGGGTTTTCTTTAAGCATAAAAATCTTTCCCGGTTTCTGGGTTTTTTTCCCCCCCTTTTTTTTGGGGGAAAAATTTTAATCCATGACGGTTGGGCACGGGTCATTTTAAAGGGAAAATTTACCCCGGTCCCTTTCCCTTAGTCCCAAAACGAATTTCCTTTACCTTTCCTTTAGAAACATCCTTACCCCCCAAAATGAAATCTTTTGGGATGGGGCACCAAACCAGGGAAACTTTACAGCAAACTTGTGTTTCTTCCATTCCCTAATAATTGAACCAAACAGGTTTTTGCCCTTTTTCCCCCAAGGCTGCTTGCCTTATTGTCCTTTTGCCCATCCCAGCCTTGTGCCGGGGCTACAATTTTTTCCCCTTTTGTCCATAAGTCCCCAAGGGTCTTGGCCCTGGGGGAAGGAAAGGGTTGTGATTGTGGTGGGCAGGGGGTCTTTTATAAAGGGAACAGTTCAAACCCTTCAAAAAATAGGAGGGATTCTTAAAAAAAAAAACTAACAAGTCTGGAGGGCCCCGAAATTTTTGGGTGGTTTTAAAAGGGGTTTAAATAAATTATTTTAGAAATAAAAAAAAATTTAAAAATTACAAATCATACAATATGATTTTTTTGGATTTTTTTTTTTCTCTCACACTTGAAAATAACCCAAAAAATAAAAATTTACCCCGGAAATCGCCATTCCTTTAGGGGGGAAAACCCTTTCCAAAAAACGCCATGTAATTCCCCAAAAACTTTTTTTTTCCCCCTGGTACATACAAAATAAAAAATTTTCTCATGGCAACTATTAAAAAAAACCTTTCTGATGCTAAAAAAAATTTCCACTGCCACAATAAGCGAAAAAGATAAAGTTTTAACCCAAAAAAAGCCGAAATTTTGGCCAGATTAAATGCTGAATTTGCCTAAGAATTTCCCATTCTAAAATCCCCCACCCAATCCACCCCTACATGGGTTTTTGTTAGGAAAAACCATGTAAATGTGCAAAACAATGCTCCCCCAAACGCTGAAAAAAAACTTTTAGCATTTAAATTTTTGGGGGCGGTTTTAGTGGCTGGGTCCTCAAAAATAGTAGATGGAAACTGAAAATCTTTCCTCTAATTCAAACGTCAAATCCACAAACCAAATGGCCCGCTTAACCGGGACGAGACTTTAATGCCAAATCCCTCACTAATTCGAAGGCCAGATTTTAGTGGGTTTCAAAACAGGGCCCTGTAAAACCCACTTTTAAAACTGTCCCGAATTTTTGCCTGGGTCCCGCAGGGTTTTAAACCCCCCCGAAAGCAACGGAAGGGGGAGTTTTTACAAAAAGGCACTAATACTCAAAATGGGGGTTCAGGGGGGTTTCTTTCTTTTGTTTTTTTTTACCCAAAAGAACTTGCAATGGAGGAACCTCCGACACAAGTGTGAAGAGTGCCTGAGTCATTCAGTATGATTTGGCTAAGTCAATGGGTATTTTAATACTGAAAAAATGAAAACATTTCAGCATTTTAAAACCTGAAAATTTGAAAAGGGGAAAAAACAGTAAAAAAGCAAAGGGGCCCGAAAAAATGGAAGAAATAAAAGGGAAATTTTTATTGGTGTGGATAAGTGAAAAATTGGTAGCTAGTGTTGCAGAGGCCAAGAGGTGCTGGAACCATTTAAATACATTTACAGTACTTTATATGGGATATAGAAGTGTGCAGTGCTCAAACTGATCAACGCTCAACCAGCCTTTCAGAACAGATTGTGGTTGAGTACCAAGGTGCCAATGTACTTAATGATAAAGTTGGGTGATTACCAATGTGGCTGATATCACAGTTCTCACAGGGGTTTCTATACTGTGAATTGTAAATCTATCTAGTTATGCAGCAATAGAGAAGTGCTAATTGTATCACTGTATAACTGTCCTTTACTGGGAAAATTTGGTGATGACTTCATTGGGAACTGCAACAACAGCCGAATCCTGAAAAGAAAAGTAACAGAGATAAGAAACTGTTGCATACATTTTTTACCAACCTGAGGACAAGAGGAAGTTTTTTTACTGGGGATTTTCTGACTTTTGGTAGAACTTCTTTTTGTAAGAAAATAACTTCACAGCAAGAAGATCTCTTCCTTCTCGGAAATGATGTAAAATGGAATCTAAGATACAGAAATTAAATGGGGTTTAAAATGTACAGACAGCTTTAGCTGCAATCTAGGATAACCAAGATAAAATCTGTCTCCTACTAAGGCATTAGCCCTTCTTCATTCTTACAGCAAAACAAACAAAGCATTTAGGAGAGAAACTTGGAATGAATTTTAGGCACCGTGGTGACATAAGACAATCGCCCAGCCATTAATGGATCGCCAAATGCCTGAAGATAACTGCTCAAGTAAGATAGATGGGCCCGGCCAGGTACGGACAGATCACTTTCAGTTTTGAGAATAAAGAGAACAGATTATCCCCCTGTAGAAAGACATCTATTTGCAATTTCACTTCCAGGGGGGTCTGTTCTGTATTGTAATTTTTCCAAAGCTCAGGTATTTTTAAACCCTTTTCCCTTTCCAAAATTGGTTTTGTAAAAAGCAAATAGCTTAACATGGCTTTTGGTATCTTTTTTTTCTTGGAGGATTTTTAGAGGTTTAAAAAGGGGGTCCAATTGGGGCACACCCTAAAGCCGTTAGCCCTTTTTGTTTCCGGGAGCCACCGTTATAAAGGATTTGTACGGGCTTGGGTTTTCCCAAAACTGAGGAAAAAATTAGTCTAATTAAAATTGGGGTTTTTTTTTAAAATTGAAAAGGTCACCAAAACCTGAAAAACCCACATGGTTTTATACCTGCAGTGCTCATGCCTATAGTTCCTTACAATGTAACTTGTTACTAAAAGAGAAGTCTCTGGACAGATAAAATTGTGGAATAACAGAACAAATGGGCACCAGAACCCTTTGGATGAATATTTTAACAAAAATAAAATACCGGGTAGGGTTATTTTCAAAAAGGCTTATTTTCAGGGTAAAAGCGGGTGTATTTTGCCCCTATTGCCCTTAATACGTGGGGGATCCACGCCGCGTCGGTAATCCATGCCTAAAAAGAACTATGGATTACGCATCGCCCCCCCCCGCGTACAATACGATTGTAGTAAAGCTCAGAGGGAATGACATGTTTAAGTTTTCGCAAAATTGCGTACGGGAATGCAAGTCAATGGGGCCGGCAGCCCGCCCCCCCCTTTGCCTCGGTACGCACAATCCGCAATTCCCAAAAACCCCCTATTGGCGACCCGTAGTACGGGGCCCCAATTTTTGATGGAAAAATACCCCAAGGGTCCCGGCCCCCAAAATGGTACTTGATCATTTCAGATGGTTTGTGGATTTCTAAACCTTCTGAAAACCGACAAGAAACCATCCCCATAGACTTTAATAGAGAATACGTTCAGTAAACTACACTGAGCGGAGTTTCAGTCGGGCGCTTTGTCAGCTGCCGGCGTTCGAAAAACTTGGCACATGCACAATTTTCCACCTGGTTTTCTGGCAGAAGAACTGCAATTCAATAGTTATGAGAGACAGGTGAGTCCGCACACCATGGACAGAACCGTCCCCTAAAACCATGCAAAAGACAATGAAATACCAATCGGATTCTGAAAAAGAATCTGACTGTGTGGACGTGCCCTAAAACTTATAAGTGCATCTCATCCATTTGCCTCAGTCGGAAATAACAGCCACACGTGCGGACCACCATATTGAGGAGGGGGGGGGGGGCTTAATTCAATCAAGATATAAAGGGTCTAAGTAAATAGTTTTGTAAAAAGGAGTTCTGATCAACGATTTAAGGAGTCATTAGCATTCAAAGGCCATACATTTATATGTAGCAATAATCCTATGTATGTTTGGACTATCGAGGGCTTGACAGATCGCTTGTCTTCTCTGCTAATTACTAGCAGATTCCTATTTACACAATCTTAATGCCATCATAAAACATTTGATTACCACAAATTTTCACTGATCTTGAAATCACAGAATATATTTACATTGCACAACGATCACACAGCCTATTTGGTGCCTCACAGCAGCAGTTTTCAGACAAGAATTTGACATGGTTTTGAGATTCACATTTTCGGGTACATTTTTTGGCACAATTTTACTTAATATTATCTAATCATATTAAAAATCTAATTACATTTTATATATAATATATATACTATAGTATATATACTTTACTATATAATATATAGTATGTATACTAGAGTATATATAGTATTTTATATATACCAGACAGACCTGGCACATCCTATTGATATGCACACACTTGTATTCGGAGTAAACCAGCATATCTTCAGTATAGTTACACTATTTATTAGTACTTATAGGACATAATCCACACGATAAACTTTAAAAAGTGGTATACTTGCAGTTTGAAGTCCAGGCATTGCTCTCCTGAAGCACCGCTTCATGTCTTTTCACATTCAGTCCATATAGGTAGTGATGGTAAGCAAACAGACAGGAGATAGATGCCCAACTGTGCGCAACATTTCAGAGGCAAACACCTTCTTTCTTAAAGGGGTTTTGCCACGATCTCATTTCATACCTCCTGCATTCAGCTCTGTGTGCTCAGAAGGGGGCGTGTGTGATTTGTTTGAATTGCATATCATGGGACCCAGCAAGAGACATCACCAGGCCTTTCCACTGTAGTCAAAGAAGGTCTGTTTATGTGTAGAACTGTAAGAAAGCTACATTGTAGCTCAGAGGTAAAACTTTTGCCTCCGGGCAAAAGGGTCCTCGGTCAAACCCCTGCAGGATCCATACCTGTGGATTTTATTTCTCTTTGTCTATGCTCAAAACTGATTGAGGTTTCTTTTTTTATTTTATTTGCACTAATTACTAAGGAATACAGAGGACAGGAATAGAATGACAGCACCTGGGGTTTGAACACTCAGTAGCTGCCTGAGAGGAGAAGTGATGTCTTAGCATGTGCGACCAGGACTGAAGAGCTCTCAGCCTGTAGTTATCCCCTGGAGACGGAGCTGTAAACAATGGATCGCTAAAGGAGCAGCTAAAACAAAAATGGTGCAGAATTTTTAAAGGGAATGGGAAAAATTTTAAATTTTACAAATTCCCCATTTTTAATTTTATTGTCAAAACCTTTTTAAATGAGAGGGCCCCCTTTTTCAATTTATGAGAAGGAAACCTTCAGAATAAAGCATATCCTATAAATAAAACAATAGATGGGACAACCTTAAACCCTTTTTTGGGGGGAAAAAAAAACAACAATTAAGGGGGTTTTAAAATAAAAAAGGGTGTTGTTGGACTTCGGGGTGGTTATTTTAGAATTAGCCCAAAAAATTTTCCAAAAATTTAAAGGGGAAAAAAGAAAATCCCAGGGACCGGGGCCTTTTGTGGAGGCAAAGGTTTTAACCGGGGTTATTTGGGGGCCCAGGTTTTGTCCTGTTTGACAAGGGGGGGGTTTTACCCCTGAAAAA
The DNA here is from genome assembly GCA_025379985.1 of Phyllomedusa bahiana. Taxonomy (NCBI): domain Eukaryota; kingdom Metazoa; phylum Chordata; class Amphibia; order Anura; family Hylidae; genus Phyllomedusa; species Phyllomedusa bahiana. The sequence goes on from JAODAL010010831.1 coordinate 52,751, forward strand.
AAACGGGTCATCAACCTTGTGCACGGGAATTTGGGGCCCCCGGGGTTAAAAATTTTTGGTTTAATATACCGTTTTTATGTAACCTTGAAAGTAAATTTAAGAAATAAATGTTTAAAAATGAACAATTTTATTCATTTTTTATAACATCGGAAAAACCCCCTTTTGGCGTTTTATCAAAATTTATTTGGCCAGTACAGTTTGATTTCAGTTTGCATTAGAAAACCCATGGGGAGCGTGCTCGCTTCCCTTTGGGGCCCCCAAATAACCCCCTCTTTTAATTCCCCAAATCACAAAACAGAGCTCGTCGCATTTCTTTCCAAGAACTCTATGAAAATTTCTCGCGCTTGTTTGGCAAAGGGGGACGAGCCCCCCCGCCCCCCCAACCCCTCAGTTTTTCTGTTTTGCCCCAATTGGTCAATTTCCTCCATGGTTAAAAAAGGGCCACTGTCGCCCCTATTTTGTTTGGTGGTTTATGGGGGCCCAATCAGAAAGCTTAAACAATTTGATTAAATTTTTTCCCCCAAAAATCTTCTTTTGCAATTCCTTATTAGCCCGGCTCGGCAACAAACGCTTGTTGGGGAAATTTAAATGATTTATTTTTATAAAGGTTTCAGCGCTTTATCTGATAATATTTACACTTAAATTTAAAAATTTTTTTTTTTTATTATACTCCAGCCGCAGGGCGCTGAGCCCGAGATTGATTGCGCCATCCTTTTCCATAGCTACAATGGGGAAGTAGCTCCGTCTGATTGGCGGGATAGCCAACCCCCCGTAGTCAGCCAATCGCTCTTTTCTGTATTTTTAAGTTTTTGAACTGCCCCGTTTTTGTTTTTGATTGGTCAAAATTTCTCCAAGGTTTAATGGGTCTTTTCGCCCCCATTTTTCTGGATTGGTCAAATTCTCCCCCATAGCTTAAATGGTTTCTTTGTGTCCTATTCTGTTGGGGGGCTTTCTGGAAAAAGGAGAAAGCTTACAGAATTTGAATTCTGTATTTCCCGGCAATTCTCTCTATTGCTTTTCCCCCTATTAGCGCGGTCTCGGGGGACAAACGCTTGTTAGGGATTTAACTGATTTTTTTTAGAAAAAGGTTTCAGCCTTTTTATTGAAATGTTTTCCCTTAATAAAAAATTTTTTTATTTTATCCATCCCGCACGGCCTGAGGCCGAGTTGATTGCGCCCTCCTATAGACAAAAAGGGGAGAAGTATTTCCCTCGTTTGGCCGGGATAGCCAAGCCCCCGGCAGCTCACCAATCAGCTCTTTTCTGTTTTTTATTTAAATTTTGAACTGTCCCGCCTTTGATTTTGATTGCCCCCAAATTTCCCCAAGGATTAATGGGTCTTTGTCGCTCTTTTTGATTGGTCAATTCCCCTCCATAGTTATAAATGGGTCTTTGCGCTCCTATTCTGATTGGCTGGCTTTTGCCGCCCAATGAGAATAGCTTTCAAATTTAAATTTTGTTTTTTTCCCCCGGCAATTCCCAATACCCCTAATTTTGATATTGCGCCGTTCTAGATTTTTGGAAATGATTTTTTTTTTTTTTTTTTTTTTTGGGTTGAGCTTTTTTTTCTAAAATTTTTTCCGTTTTTAAAAAGGGCGTTTTTTTTTTCTTCCGCAGGACATTTTTAATGTTTTCTCGCTGTTCTCCACCCTGTCTTGCATCGAATACATGTGGGGCAGTCCCGCACAGCGCCCTGTCCCCGCACGCGCCCAGTTACCGCACTGTGCCCCACACACTGGCGAGGCGCAGGGAACTTTCCCCGAATGTTAGCGCCTCCTCGGACGGGGAATCTTAGGCCCAGTGCCCCCACTTGGGCCCAAAAAACTGGCGAGGGCGGCGGGGTTTTGCCCCATTATGGTGCAAACCCCTCGGGGGCGAATCATAGGCCCCGGCCGCACTGGGCCCAACCCCCACTGCGCCTCAAACATGGCGAGGCGGGACTTTACATAGATTATGGGGGGCCCCCGGGGGACTTAAATAGGGGCAGATTTTGCCGGAAAAACGGCGGAAGGTGCGCCCCCCCGTGGCGAGATTTTATACTGTCGCCCCTGTTGTTTTTCTACACCCCTAAACTTGGTATTTTGGCTGGTGGAAGACCCCGCCTCGACCCCCTTCATGTGGGAAAGGAGGGAGTTGGGGCAGTTTTAAATTTGTTTCTTCCCTTTTTAATAATTTCACCAAAAGTTTTTGCTTCTCCCAAGGGGGCTTCCTATTGTCCTTTACCCCTCCCAGCCTTTTGCAGGTCTTTCGTTTTTTTCCCCAGTGTTTAAGATCTTGGTTTAAGCCGGTGGGGAGGTTAAGTGTAATTATTAACTGTGTGGACAAGTGTCTTTTTACAAATAATGAGTTCAAAAAAGGTGCAAAATTTAAAACAGGTAATGAGTGCAGAGTAGGAAAGGTTCTTAAAAAAAAAACTAAACAGGTCTGTGAGAGCCAAATTTTGTGGTTCTAGGTGTCAAAACTTCTGCAATTAAAAAGCAAATAAATTCATTCCCCAAATAACAAAGGGATTTCTGGATTTTTTTTTAGTTCTGCTTCACGTTGAAATGACTACGATAAAAAATTTTCGATCCCCCTTTTTTGTAGGTGAGAGAACTTGCAAAGTCACCAGTGTATCAAATACTTATTTTCCCCACTGTATGTGCCAACCATTTCTTGTAATTGATAGTGTGTCATAGCACATCGATCAGTGGCTGTGTTCTCCAGAAATACACCTCAGTTAGGAGTTCAATAACAATATCTGCAATTGTGTATAATTGTTTAGCACAGTGGAATGTATACACTAGGTCTTGATTGAAGTGATCCCCCTTAGTTGTTAGTGCAAAGAAAAAAAAAAAAAGATATTAATGCTTCATTCCCATTCTTCATGGGATTTTTGATCCTGCCCAACCCAGCTGTGCCCCCAAAGTGATATGCATGGCAATCTTTACATGCCCCAACCCCCAAATGACACCAATGATGTTATATCTGGTGGCAATAATGTTGTACATGCCCCTTACCCAGCTGTGCCCCCAATGATGTTATATCCATTGGCGATAATGTTGTACATGCCCCATAGCCAGCTGTGCCCCTAATAGTGCAATATCCATTGACAATAATGTACATGCTCCTTACCCAACTGCACACCCAATGATGTTATATCTGGTGACAATAATGTTGTACATGCCCCCATACCCAGCTGTGCCCCAAAGATGCTATACCATTGAATAAGTACATGCTCCCTTTCAAAACTGCCCAACCCCTGAAGTTATATTTGGTTTGGGAAAAATGTTGACATGCCCCCTTTCGCAGCGTGTCCCAATGTGTTATTTTTGGGATAATGTTGTACATGCCCCATAACCAGCTGTGCCCCTAATGATGCTACAACCTCAATTCCAAAAAAGTTGGGACACTAAACAAATTGTGAAAAAAAATGAATCAATGTGTGGAGGTCAATCTAATTATTCAGAATTGAAAAAAAAAAATCACGATCAAAAATTTATCAAAGATTGTATCTTTTAAGTGAAAAATTTTGTTGTTTCAAAATTTTTGGCGTCAAAAATCCCAAAAAAGTTGGGGCCATGTGTTTTTTCCCTGTGTGGTCCCCCCTTTTCTTACAACAGCAAAAGACTCTGGGGACACAGGAACCGTTTTTTCAATTTTTGAAAAGGAATTCCCCCCTCATGTTAAACAGGCCTCTTTAAATGTTCAATTTTTTGGGGCCTTTTTTGTCGCCCTTCCTCTTATGATGCGCCAAATGTTCTAATGGTGAAAAATTGGCTGCAGGCGGCCATTTCATACCGGATCCTTCTCTACGACCTTTATGTTTTGATTTCTGCAGAATGTGGTCTGGCATTTTTCTTTTAAAAAAAGCGGGTCTTTGAAAAAAGGGGAAGTCTGATGGGGATATTTGTTCTAGCCCCGAAATGCCTCGCTTTAATGGTGCCTTTCCAGGGAAGCAAGTGCCCCTTTTCCCCAAAAAATCATGCACCCCCCTACCATCAGGATGCAGGTCTGAACGGGGGCGTTGTAACAATTGGTTGTCCTTGGGCCCCCTTTTGGTCCGGGGAAAATGGCGTCCACTGTTCCATAAAGACTTAAAAACATGATCATCTGACCACAGAAAAGTTTTCAAAATTTTGTCAAACTCCATTTTAAATGCCCCCCCCGGCCCCGTGCAAAGGGCTGAGTTTGGAGCGCTTTAAAAAAGGCTTCCTCTTTTCACTGTAGGTTTCAGCTGGGTTGCGGAGGCCCGGTGGATTGTGGTCCCCCTGACAAGCTTTTGGAAGGATTTTCCCGAGCCCATTTGTTTTTCCGACAGTGGCATTTTGTTTGAGGTGCCGTGCGGGGCCCCGGGGATCAGAGCATCCCGTAGAGTTTTACGGGCCTTGACCCTTACCCCCAGCGTTTGCCCCGATTCCCCGAATCTTTTGAAGGGTTTGTATGGTTGATGGGGATAAATTTAAAGTCTTTGTATTTTCGCTGGGGTAACACCATCCTGGATTGGCCCCTATCTTTCTGCGCAACAATGGTGGAATAGGTGATCCTCTTACCATCTTGGTTTCAGAGAGACACTGACACCCTGAGTAGCTCTTTTTATACCCATTGGCATATACATGCTCCTTACCCAAATGTGCCCCCAATTATGTTTTATCCAGTGGAGATAATGTTGTATATGCCCCTTACAAAGCTGTGCCCCCAATGACGTTATATGCATTGGTAATAATGTTGTACATGTCCCTTACCCAGCGGTGTCCCTAATGACCTTATAGCCAGTGACGATAATGTTGTACATACTTCTGATCTCTACACTTTACCCCAAAACTAGTTCTCCGTAATAGTGATCTATTATTACTGCAGCTTGAAGGGGTTGTCCATGTAATAGTTTCTTAATAAATGTATGCTCACCTTCATTTCAGCGCTGCAGCTGTTCGCCATTTCTCTGGGTTTTCTGTTTACTTCTTGGTCCTGGCAGTTAAAACGTGACTAATGCAGCCGCTGATTGGCTTCAATGTGCTTTGCCTGACATCACCATTCAGAGCCCTGCCAGGACCAAGACAGAAGATCTGGGGAGACGGCAGGCAGCGCTGACATGGAGGGGAGGACAGAGGTATCAGGTTTTTTTCTATTTTAGAACCGTAGTACCATACATTTATTTAAAAAAAGTAACATGGACGACCTCTTATTATGGTATTTGTTGTGTCCTTCCACAAATAAATGGCAGAATTTCGATTTATGGGAAAGTCCCACATAGCTGCTCCTCTGAAGTTTCCGAGTTCATGAATAGAGTGGTACAACTACAGTGATGCAGGTGGAATCTTAGAAAGGGAGGAAATACTGTTTAGTGAGAACAGTAGTGAACCATTCGTGGTCTGTGCATTGTTTGGAAGCACTGTGATTTAAAGGGGTTATACCATCCTCAAAGTTGATACATATATATTTAGTTAAGTTAAATAATATATGTATCAGAGAGAAATAACCCCCACATCACCTCTTGTCCGTGCCCCTACGACCCGCTCCTCCGCTCTTTATTTCAGGTTGGTGGGTGGGACTTCATGTCATGACTATTTCTCAATAGTAGCCATGCGGAGGGTCTCGGTAGTCCAAACCCGGTATGTTCAACCAGATAGGACCATAAGTACTAGCAACAAGGGATAGGAGTCAAATTTACCAGGCTATGTAGGTATAAGTATTCTATAAACACTGTTCATTCTGATAAGTAGTGAGTATATGTACAAAGTTTGCTATTTTGGCAGTATCTAAGGGATATCATTTATAATGTGATACAACCCCTTTACCTTTTAAATCCACATAAAGACAAATGGTGTAATCAAAGTAAAGCAGTTCCTCAACATACAATATCAATATGTTCCATTGTGTGTAGAAAACCATAACGCAATGGACAACCGGTAATTTGTTCCGAGGCCCCAAAATGTCACCCAAAATAATGCAAAATGATGATTAAAGAAAGTTGTGCAGAGAACTAATACAGATAAAGCAAGTCCTTACATTTACAGTAACAAAGCTGCTGGAAGGTGGAACTCAGGAGCTTCTTTGGGTCATATAATTTATACACAATGGACCACAAAAAAAGAAAATGGGGTGCCCACATCCTGGCACATGTAACACCAGTAATTGACACGTAGTACTGCACTGCACTTTATAGAGGCGTTATAGACCACCAATCACTGCATGCACCTCACTAATACATGTAAGAGCAGTACAGGACATGTAGTACCACACTGTACTGTAGAGAGGCGCTACTAGACCACCAATCACTGCATGCACCTCACTAATACATGTAAGAGCAGTACAGGACATGTAGTACCACACTGTACTATAGAGAAGCACTACAAGACCACTAGTCACTGCATGCACTGCACTAATACATGTAAGAGCAGTACAGGACATGTAGTACCACACTGTACTGTAGAGAGGCGCTACTAGACCGCTAATCACTGCATGCACCTCACTAATACATGTAAGAGCAGTACAGGACAAGTAGTAGCACACTGTACTGTAGAGAGGTGCTACTAGACCAACAATCACTGCATGCATCTCACTAATACATGTAAGAGCAGTACAGGACATGTAGTACCACACTGTACTGTAGAGAGGTGCTAATAGACCGCCAATCACGGCATGTACTTCACTAATACAGTTTTATAAATAAAATGTTCATGATTGTTGCCGAGTATCACATCTGGACATTGTAAGAGGTGCTATAGACCGCCAATCACGGCATGTACTTCACTAATACAGTTTTATAAATAAAATGTTCATGATTGTTGGCCGGATCAGCATCTGGGACATTGTAAAGTGAGTGTGCTTTCAGTATACAATGTTCTAGGAAAGACCATTGTATGTTGAAATATTGCATTCTGATGCCATTGTAACTTGAAGGATCACAATATTTCAGAAAATGGATCTTTGGAGGTGTGTTCACATGGTTTACACTGCTGGGTATGACTATCGTGTGATTAGCAGCTTTACAACCTGCACTGTTATTCTACTGTCCTATGCGGGGAGATGACTACACACAGTCTGAGTATCTAAACACACATGAGCAAGAAGTAAAACAACATATCTGATAAAACCCATTTGAAGCACCCCAGTATGAAGAGCTGCCTATAGAGACCATCATTTTTAAAGGGCTTTAAAAAACTCTGCTGGGGGTTTCACAGCAAGTATAGCGTAGCATGCAGTTCTATACAGGATTTCAAAACGATGGTAAAAATCAACAGACCCCCATTAGAAACCAGCAGCAGCCGCCTTCTGAGTCTTGCAGGGTCATGGCTTCTGTTAGGCTACAGAGCATTGGATTCTCGTCAGATTCAGTATTTAGAATCCGCTGAAAATCCAACTGCACCCAGTGCCGTGTAGACCGCAATGAGAATTCTGCACTGATTTTTTCCAGTCAGTTTTAAAATCCGACAGATTCTGGCAGATTTTGAAACCTGTTGGATTCCCAAATATTGTGAAAATCTGTACCAAAAACCGCGGTCCAGTGATGTTAAAATGCCATCAGATTTTGAATGGGATTTTAACATTGCTATGTAGACATAGCCTTATAATCAGGAGCCATTATGCCAGTGTGAACAGAGCCTTACATGATCTGTCATAATCAGTTTCTTACAGGATGCATCTATTATTATTATTATCATTCATTTTAAAGCGCCATTGATTCCATGGCGCTGTACATTTGAGGGGGGTTACATACATAATGTCAAGTGAATACAATAATAACGATTAATGACTTACAGCTGGCACAACAGAGGGAGAGAGGGCTTACAATCTACAAGGAGGAGGGAAGAGACAGGAGGTGAGGGGCAGACATGTTTGTGGGGCAGTGTACTGTGGCAGCAGGGTTATTGTAGGTTATAGGCAATCCTGAAGAAATGGGTTTTCAGGTTGCTTTTGAAGCTGGTGAGAGTGGGGGCGAGTCTGAGATGTTGGGGCAGTGCGTTCCAGACTGTAGGTGAAACACGGGAGAAGTCTTGGAGACGGTTATGTGAGGAGCTGATAAGAGGAGAACAGAGAAGAAGGTCCTGTGAGGAGCGGAGGTTGTGAGAGGGGAGATATCTGGAGATTAGGATAGAGATGTATGGAGGGGAGAGGTGATGGAGAGCCTTGTAGGTCACAGTTAGCAACTTGAAATGAATTCGCTAGGCAATGGGAAGCCAGTTCAGGGATTGGCAGAGGGGAGAGGCAGGGGAGTAGCGAGGAGAGAGGTGGATAAGATGGGCAGCAGAGTTGAGAATGGTTGGAAGGGGAGCAAGAGTGTTAGATGGGAGGCCACAGAGAAGGATGTTGCAGTAGTCTAGGCGGGAGATGACAAGGGCATGGACCAGCATTTTTGTGGTGTCGAAGTTGAGGAATGAGCGGATACGGGAGATGTTTTTCAGGTGGAAGCGGCAGGCAGAAGTAAGGGATGTGTGGTTTGAAGGACAGAGCGGAGTCGAGGATTACCCCAAGGCAGCGGACTTGCGGAACAGGTGAGAGAGTAGCCATTGACAGTGATAGAGAGATCAGGGGGAGTGGTAGAGTGGGACGGTGGGAAGATGAGGAGTTCAGTTTTTTCCACATTTAGTTTTAGGAGACGGGAGGAGAAAAAGGAGGAGAAAAAGGATGATGAGGATGCTGTATTACAACTTAGTCTGTCTTCAGTTTTTTACTTGTCTAGTTACCAAAAAAGCATAGGGACGTTTGTATTAAAACTGTCTAGCAGTAAGTCCCATAGCAACCAACCAGCTTAGCTTTTTCAGAGCACTATATGAAATGAAAGCTGAGCTGTGGTTGCTATGGGAAACAAAGACAGTCTTAAAGCTAGACCATTTTCATACATAAGGCCCATAATGTGAAGCTGCTGTTGTATAACATAGTGTAATCGTATGCATGTAAATTCTTCCATAAGACATTAGTGTACCGTAGGGCTGTAGACAGTTCCCTATCGCTGTCCCTCTGTTCCTGACTCCCTTGAATGCCGCCCTTTCCTATAAGCCGCCGCTGTGTTTTGTGTTGTTTGTGCTGGAACTTTAGAGCCGTCACTATGAGTAAAGATTTCAGGAAATAATAAAATTGTTAGGTTTGATTGACAGTGAAAGACAGCTAACTGTTTTATGGAGAAAGCTAACATATGCCAGAGGGGGGTCCATTGTGTAAATGGAAGGATTGATCACATGCTCACAGTGGGAGCCTCCGCATTCAGGCTGAGTTTTCTTTCTATAGCAGACCCTGTAGAAGTGAAGAGAACAGATGCACCCCTCACCCTCAGCCATAGACCACTCACTGAATGCTTCAATTTATTTCAATAAAATCCGTCTCCAGCGCACCCCCAGAGTTAAATATTACTTCCCGCTCTGTCTGTTGTACACAGGGAAAGCGTGAAAGCCATTATCCTAACTGTCTGTTAAATTAGATGGGTATTAGAGTTTACATTAAGGTCACTATATAACCAAAGACAAGGCCACAATTCTATCCAGTTGCTAAAAATCCATAAATCTCAGTTTTATTGCTCTTTTGACCTTGCAGCTTCCCCTTTATTTTTCCTCTTATAACGCTGATACAGCCAATATATTGGGATATGTCAATTCCTTTAAAGCTACAACAGGACAAAGATAGGGTTTAATTAATCTCCTTCAAAGATCCTGCTTATTGGTGGATTTCGTTAGCCGATAAGCACAAACCAAAAATGAGCTGTACAGCTGAGGCCTTAATGTACATAACGTCGTCTTCAGAATAGTGGCTCCTTTTAGGTATTTGACAGTATGATCAATTAATATTAATTATTAATGGGCTTGTCCATTAAAGGGGTCTTTTAGTTTCGAATACTAATTTTTAACAGTGTTCGGGGATTCTGAGTAAATAGTGGGGAGTCCTCCATTTAGTAAGCTACAAAGAGTGCCTGCCTTGGTGGACCTGGGCCATCCTGGGCCTTATACAGGCAGCCTATTCATTTGAATTGGAACCATGCATTTTCCCAGTGGCTGTGCTATAGAGGAATTAAACATTTGCTATGGGGTTCTCGTAAAGTTTACAACTGGAGATCTGCAAAGTGTGCACAACTTCTTCGAGATGATCACAGTCCCATTAAAGCCATGGGAATCTCTCTGACTGCGAGTAATATCACATGTATTAGTACATAATACATTTGAAGGATTGTATATGAATACGTATAGACAATCCTGGAAAGCTCTAGCGGGGTCAGTGAAGTTTCTAAGCGTGGTACTTGCGTGCTGCAAACAATTATAAACTGGATAGGAAGTGGGTTTGCAATGGCTTAAAGGGATTATGGGTTTAAAGCTGAATAAATGGTTCGCTGTTTTAGTTCTGACACATTAGCTTTTAAAAGATTACTCGAGTATTGACCAACAACCTCTGGTGCAGATCTTAAAATAATGATCTGTGCTCAGGGGGTATCATTTTATTTGTGTTTGGGAAGGAGGCATTCCCTGGAGTTTGGACTCTTCTTCTGAGCCTGGGATTCCCCGCTGAGGATAATCTAGTAGGGGATGTTTAATGCACTTAATTAGAGCTAGGTAAAGAATCTGGTTTAAATTAGCATGGAATTCCACATACCCCACCCTGTCACTAATAATACCAGTGGAAGCGGAAGTATTACACAGCACTAGCTCCACTGGGCAGGGAGCCTTTATCACTTTCTACCTTGTATTTAGTCATTAAAATGTTACTGTTTCACCTTGGATTATGATAATCTTTTATGTCTTTTAGCTCCTTGACCTGTTCATGATTTGGGATTGGTCTACATATCTCGCTGATTATGGTCAACCTAACTCCAAATATCTAAGAGTGAACCCAAACACTGCTCTCATCCTGCTGGAGAAGTAAGTTTGTCCATCCTTAAGTAAAATTACCGTCTCTCATCTCTTTCTAATAACACACGGGTTTGTGTATGAATTGATGAACTATAGCAATCATGAGATATTTCACACATTCATTAGCAGAGGTCCCGAAAATTCCTATTATAAAGAACCTTACATAGACCTTGCCTTGGATGACGGAATGGAAAATGCTTTAGGCACTGTAGGCATACTTCTTGTATCCTGTCACCAGGCTTTATTGTATGTGCTTGATTGTATAGGATCTTTGTGGGCTATGGAAATCTACCATAATGAAATATGCCATGTATTTTAACAAACATCATTATTGCAGACCTATCCATCTTTCTTATCTGTCTAATCCACATGTGTCAAATGTAAGGCAAATCTGACCCACCACATCATTTTATGTGGCCCATGCAAGCTTAGATACAGCAAACAGGGATGTACAAGGTCCAGATGCAGAAGGACCGGCTCTCGACTATCCCTGGAGGATGCAGGCAGTGCTTGGTAAACGTTGGGGCATCAGCACAAAGAGCCGGCGCCATCTTGGATTGTGGGTTCTGCATACTGCTCCATACTGATCTATTCAGCATCTTATAGGTGGTTGAACAGTTTTTTCAGGGTTAGCAAAATGCTGATGTGGCCCTCAGTGGAAATTAGTTTGACCCCCCCAACCTAATCTATCAGTCTGTCTAGTCTCATCTCTATAGGGATGGTTTTATGGTATGTTGCTCATACAATTGCCAGCACCACTAATGTTTCTAAGGTTCAGCCGATTATTGTATGTAGATATGGAATTATAGGCTGTCACTTTTCTCTTCCTCCACCCAGGATGAAAGACATGAACAAGAAGAATAATATCTTTGCTCAATTCAGGAAGAATGATCGAGATAGACAGAAGTTAATAGACACTGTGGTGAAGCAACTCAGAAGTCTGGTGAATGGGATGTCCCAGCACTCTTAGTGGTGGCCATACTACAAAGTGTACAGAAGCCTATAATCAGCACATAGCTTTCCGGCAGAATAAAGTGTGCACCTCATGTGTCCGATCGGACAGGACTAAATTATAATTTTACAATTGCTTTTGTAACTATAAGGTTTTTATATACTGCACATAAGTAGCGTCAAGGGTGGAACCAGTCATTGGAGTGTACAGCAGATGAATGGACTCTAAATATTGTATTTTATCTATTGCTGCTAAAGCCTGCCACTTTTTCTGATCATAGGGCATTTTAAGATGGGTTTTGTAAGTTGTGTGAAGTTACTGAGATGAGTCAGTCATTGAGATGAAGGGTCTGCTAATGATTACATTACCCTACAGACCCCAATCATTGCTGAATGGACACGTCTTCCTCTGTGAGTGTATGAGCAGCCACTTTTACTATGGATTTGGTTCTCAGGGGTTGTGATTTTAAACTATACTTTGTAAATATTTGCTTTTAATCTCCTTTGGGAATAAAAGGAATGTTAAAGAAAATGTGGAATATTTTGGTTTTATTTCTCACAACGGATACAATTGTAAAGATTTTATACTTTTTTTAAGGGGTTGTATGCTTTAAGCCATGTTTACATCATGTTTGTGATGTACATACAGCTTGGGAAGGCTTCTGGTGTTCATTCTAAATGCGTCCCATTGGAGGCCAAAAGAAGGTCCTGTTGGCGTCCATCTGGCCAGTACTTCAGAAAAAACCCAAAGAGAAATAGTGTAGTTGACTATACTTTTCCATGTAATTCTACGGATCAAAAAAATGTATACATTGAATTTTTTTAAAGATTGGGGCTCTGTAGGTAAAGGAAACTGCTGTAAGGGGGGGGGGGGGGAGTCCACTTAACATATATGTCCTCGATGTACATTAGAGAGAGGTCATAAACATGAAGCAAATGGCCTAGACGATAAAATTAATCTACCTTGCAACTTTTGGAAAGCTGAGTGGGTTCTTTCCTACTTAAAGGTGAGTAACTGATCACTAGGAGAAATGGAAAGAGGTAGTGAAAGGTGACAATGGAAAATTACTGGGGAAAAAAGACAAAAAACATTACAATCTGCAAACCACCTTGTGCTGGAGATGGTGAAGTGAGGTCCTGTTAAAGATTTACGTTGGGGCCCCATGACTGCTTGGTACTGTGCATAATTAAGTATGTAAACCCTCTTCTCTATACATTATTTTTTTGGGACTTATTTTAAGAAAATTGGTCAGTGTTCCTTGTAACAACCAATCGGATCCCTTCTTTAATTTCCAACTTAGTCTGGGAAGATGACAGAATCTGAATCCCATACATATAACTGAACAGAAAAAAGTATTTACTGCATTTGCTTTTGCTGTATTCACACACTGTTTACATCACCATATTGCAAAAATCATGTAAAAAAACACAAACATGATTACAGCTTTGTGTGTTCTGGCATCCTTTGTCACTAGATATAGTCAGTGAGATTTCGTGACGAAAATGCTGAAAAATTCTAATACACATTACATAGAAAAATGAGTAGATAACCTGTACCAGATTTGTGTGCTCTAGATGCTCCTTGCATATCAAGATTTTTGGAAAAAGGTTGACAAAGTGGAGTCATAAAATGTGGCAACATTTTTTAGATAATATATATCCTTAGAAATATATAAAATTATGTGTATATGTTGCACCCAGTAAGTGGGCCAATATCACAACAATACAAACCACCAAAAGGGTACAAACAGAATATACACAAACCAAAGCACAAAAATAGATACCCAGTTGTATAAAAAAATTTATTTATTGAAAAACATGAATTAAAAAAAACAAATAAATAACCAAACTACAAACAGAATGGTGCAAGGATACCGAAGACTCAAATGGCAAAATATCCCAAAGTAACTTGTATATCAAAATATTAATACTTATGAATAAACTAGAAAAGTAGGTAGCATCTAGTAAAATAATAGGAAACACCCCAAAGTACATGTACAATAATAGCATATGCATACCAATGCACTTGCAAAGTATATAATGACCAAAAACGGGTGAAGAAATAATACCCAACACGTGATTCACCACAGCTTCATCAGGGGTAATGCAGAAATGGAAACGTACTTACTCTTAAGGAAGTGCACGCACTAATGACCAGCCCAATAACAGGGTTGTTGGCCAATGAGAGATAAGTGATGGAAAAATTCCTGGGAGACATGCAATAGTAATTAACCAAACATGAATGACTAGTGAAAGATGCCCAAATCAAAGATGGAGATTGGAGAATATTGTGAGGGCAAAGCAGGATATTGGAACCAAAGTAATGAATACACAAAACGCCCATAGGAGCAAAACAAATCCTTTGCAAGACGGACACTTTCAGTGTGTGCATTATTTATGTTTTTCAAGAAATGTCTCTTTTATACAATAGGGTATTTTTGTGTTTTGGTTTATGTGTATATATTAGTAATTATTATATATAAAACAAACTGTAATATCTCCATATAAATATATGTGTATAGATTAGTAAATATTAGGTATAAAACATATAAACTGTAATATAGGAATATATATGTGTGTATATGTCAGTAAATATTTTCTATAAAACCTATAAACTGTAATATATCTCCATATAAATATGTCTATATATTAGTAAATATTATGTATAAAACATACAAATTATACTAAATAACCACATAAATATATAAAAGTATGTGTATGTTAGTAAATATATATATAAAACATATAAACTGTTCTTTGGAATGCTATTCCACACAGAAACTTAGTCCTGTTAATATCTTTCAAAATGTGTGGATTGGGGCACATCAGTCTATGGTCTTCAGAATGTGTTTGTGCTGCTTTGGCTACTAGGAGTTTGTACCTGTAGTTGAAATGGGCAGCATATTCAGCTGGCAGATCCGCTTTATGTATATGGTTTGATAAAGAATATTTATCAACAAACATTGCGGTAAATGTATTAATAATGAAGTTGAAAGCTTGACTGTAAAAGACAAAATTGCAGAAATTACGGCAAATATATAAAAATGGTGTGCGTGTAATGATTCATTTGGTGTCGCATTTCTTATGACACTCTAAGGTGTTAATTTACCCCGATATTTAAGCCAAAAATGGGCTTTTATTACAACAATATTGCGGTAGACGTTAAAAGTGTAAATTTATGTTGCTCCATTTTCTAGTGCAGCAAGTGTTTGAATTTTGACTCATTTTGCGCTCTAAACCTTGCTCCACAAGCTTTACTTAAAAAAAAAAAAAAAAAAATTTATTTTAAATTTTTATATGTAACATATATGAAACATTTTGATTTTGCCATTTTTTTTAAAAAAATTATGTGTTTTAATACTTGGGGTTT
Source organism: Phyllomedusa bahiana (assembly GCA_025379985.1). NCBI lineage: Eukaryota > Metazoa > Chordata > Amphibia > Anura > Hylidae > Phyllomedusa > Phyllomedusa bahiana. Next base: position 67,885 of record JAODAL010010831.1, read on the forward strand.
TTAGTGACTTTTTTCTGTGACATTTTTCCCTAAAAAGAAATCATGATTTGTAGATCATGTGATTCAGTTCTTCTGTAGATCACATGATTTGACACAACATTATTATTTTAAGAAGCAGTAAAATGAAACCATTGGCGATCTATGGGGGGAAAATGCCACCAAAATGCCCCGCCTACAAGCATTTTGAGGAAAAAACACACAACTCAAAACACATTGTTAGTAATTCATCTATAATGTGCCTGTCAGCTTTCAGTTAACATCTGGTCACAACAGTTAAGAAAAAAATGCAAGAAGAATACAGTAGAAATGCAGCCTTTCCCCCAGAAATGTTGTGGGTGGCATCTAGTCCTGTTCTAGGAGCTTACAATCTATAAGGTATAGCTGGAAGTCCATTGCATCATTGCACCATCATTGGTCTTGCTGGGACTTATAGTTCCACACATCTGCAGTAAATCATGTTTTTCCTCTTTTCTTTTTCCTGAGGCACATGGGGTAAGTGTGGCTGCCCCTGTTTAGTGTGCAGAATCTTGGCTGACTTATTGGCATTTGATGCCCTCCACCCCCTTTTGTTCTCCATTAAATCTTCTCCAATTACTTAGCATTTCACAAATATTGGCTTTGGTGGTTTTCCAAATAGCTATTGGCAAATGAAGACTTTGTGTCCAGGTCTTGGGCCATGAGCAGAGCGCACTACTCTGCTTTTATTGCAGTTTGTGATCTGGGGAATTGGCCTTCATGGGAGATCTACATCTGAAGCTGTAAATTACTGCAGAGAGGCTCAAACTCCAGAGATTTATACTGATGGCGCTATAAATTATGACCCAGTGTATTTCATGTTTGCACCGCCACAGCTAATGCTGGGAAGACATGTCTATCGATTGAGCTCAGATGCCCAGGTCTCTAGCTCCTGCAGCCCGGCCATGGGGAGCTGTTAACCCCTTCCCCGACCCCCCCCCCAAGCTACTTCATAGGAACTTAACTGCAGTGGAGCAGAAGTTTATGCTGTGCATTTCCAAATAAACATGAAATTATGGATCTATAGGTCCAGACAATGCCTGTCTGTAGTATATTAACTTGTGAATGAATGTAGCCTTAATTATTAACCAGCCACATCCACATGCCTCCAACTCAACTACTGTTCATGCATACAAGGCATTGTATAGATAGATAGCAATAGAGAGATAGAAAGTAATACATAGATGAGAGATATAGAAGAAGAGAGAGAGAGCAATAGATAGAAATACATATCGATATAGTAGAGATAGCAATAGAGATACATAGATGATGGATAAAGAAGAAGAGAGAGAGAGCAAAAGATAGAAAGATATTAAAAATACATAGATGGTATAGAAGAAGAGATAGCAAATAGAAATATGAAGAGAGAGAATAGATGACAGATATTGAAGAGAGAGCAATAGATAGAAAAAATACATAGATGATAGCTATAGAAGAGAGAGATGGCAATAGATAGAAAGAAATACATATAGATATAGTAGAGAGCAATAGATATACAGATGATATAGAAGAGAGAGATAGCAATAGATAGAAAGAAATAGATGACAGATATAGAAGAGATAGCAATAGATAGAAATATAGAAAAAAATACATAGATACAGAAGAAGAGATAGCAATAGATAGAAATACATAGATGACTGATATAGAAGAGAGATAGCAATAGATAGAAAGATAGAAAAATACATAGATATAGAAGAAGAGAGCAATAGATAGAAATACATATATGATAGATATAGAAAAAGAGAACACTAGATAGATAAATAAATACATAGATGATAGTAAAATATAGAAATACATAATAGCCAGAAATAGAGATAGGTATGATAGATAGCAACAGAAAAATAGAGATAGATAGCAACGAATAGATACACAGAAATAAATACATAGATAATAGCAAGAAATAGATAGAGATATTCATAGATTATGGCTAGGAATAGAAATACATAGATCATAGATAGCTACAAATAGACATGGTGAGAGAAATATGTAGGTAGGTAGACAGAGAGCTAGATATATGTAGGTAGAAAGATAGGCAAGCAGGTAAATAGAGAGATTAGAAATATATATGTATATTTAAATATATATTTATATATACATACACACGTTTCTAATCTCTGTCTACCATATATATATGTATATATATATATATATATATATATATATTTATTTATATATATATCTCAATTCGTAGGTGATAGAAATAGAAAGAGATATATTGGATGATATAGATGATTAAATAGATAAAACTCTATAAGTAGTTAGGTAGAGATAGAAATAGAGCAGAAATACAATAAATGCCCTGGACACATCATGTACATCCTCCACTCTCGGATATGTGAGGATCCCATATGAGACCACCCTTTCAGGTCATTGCCTTGTAGAACCAGACCCGGGGCTGCTCGGTGTATCCCTAGGTGCTGGGCTTGTCCACACTAGTTTATGGTGCTTAAGTAAAGGGCTCTATTCCTTTTTCAATAGCCACAAGGTTTTATAACTCATTTAGCAGCAGCAGCTCCCACTACAACAGGTGTTTCCAGTATGGCCAGCACCAGAGCGCTCACACCCCACTTTCTATGACCTAATCTAGTAGGGACTTCCACCCTCCAGTAACTTTAGCATCTCGCGGTGTGTCTTTATCTCTGCTGAGGTGTGAGCACTAATTGTTTTATGCAATGACTGATAGGCACAACATCTAGTTCAATAGAAGATAATAGGAAGCTATCGGTCATCTTTTTCCTACAACAGCCTAAAAGTGAAATGCTAGGTGCTGTTATCTCGAGTAAACACTGGCTGATAACCTGCCCTGTGTACCTGTCACCAGGAGATAAGTGACTGCGTTTACAATAAATATACTCCATTTGTAAGCCACCATCCGCATCCTGCGAGCTAGAGGCTACCACCAGGCACTGGTAGCTTGGTGCCCCCAGAGTGGTCTATCGCTCTCTAGCTTCTGGCCAAGTCCTCACATTCCTTCAATCAATACCCTCAAGTGCCCAATCCTAGCAATGTTCCCAGCTACTTACATATGCAGGAAGGCACGTCAGCCCTCTGAAGGTGGAACATATTATAAGCCAATATGTATATAAATCTAGCTTGGAGGCAGGCTCAGCTCTGTCCTTAGGAGTGATAGACTAGACCCCCTTCAAGACATCAATCAGTTCCTCCACGCCTGCCGCTGCTGCATAGACCTGCTGGTGAGTATTTGCCATCTGCAGCTCCTGTAGAAGAAGCCTTGTAGCTTTAGTACAACACCTGTTAGGAAAGTTTAGGAAGTTGTTGCAAATGTCTTGTGTTGTGTTGCTACATTTTTCTTCTTGGATTAGCACCTCTGGTTCTAGGCAGGAATAAGGAAGCAGCAGGGTAGATATTAATGTGAAAATTGCACTATAGCTGGATAGCCTGCAGCTATGCCCCTTATCTTCAGAAATAAATCTTCTCGGCTGAGGCTCTTTTTTTGGGAGGGTTGGGACCTAAATATATCACCGTCCATAGCATACCAAATATATAATAAAAATGTCAAAGCTGCAATTGTAGCCTTATAATCAGCATAGCTGGCTATCCAGTGCTCACTATTTATTCCTTTCAAGACTAAAAAGAACTCCTTCAAGGAGGGGGAGATCTGAAATCACCTCCAGAACATCTTTTTCTTTTTGCTCTTTGTTTGTTGTTGGAGGGGTTTTTGGGCTGAACAGATGAGGCTTCCTTCATGTTTACTGAATTGTTTCTTCTCTTGCATTCAAGAGCTGGGAGATCTTCATGGATTAATCAAAGTGTTAAACATCTCAGAGAAAAGTAACACGCCTCCCAGTGTCAATTAAACCATTTTCAGTGAGTGAGGCTGCCTCACCAGAGCTGGGAGTCACTGTACTGGTGGAGGGGACACTAATTGCATTAGAAGTAAGAACCAAGCTGAAGCCTCCTACCTCCTGGAGACAACGAGATGTTCCTCACTACAGACCTCAATTATATGTCATTCCTGGAAGCGGCTTTCACCTCAGTTCTGTCTCTGGTGTTACTCCTGGCTGTATCTCACCAGCTATGGTCCCTGAGATGGCACAGCACTAGGGACCGGAGCAGCAATTTGCCTTTACCCAAGGGCTCCATGGGATGGCCATTTTTTGGAGAAACTCTACACTGGCTGGTGCAGGTAAGACTACAAGTAGGCATGTTATTGTGAAGGAAGTTAGATTAGGATAGTGGTGATAAGTGCTACTCTGGCAAATATAGAACCACAAGTACCAAAATACCCTTAATGGAAAGTCAAAGCAGTGTCATCTAATTGGCTGCATTCAATTGCTAGCTTAGTAGAAGATTGACTCTTTTACATCACACTGTTATTATTAGTGCTACTTTGTAAAAACTGTACAAGTGCATCATCACACCCCCTCTAGGAGAGCCATAGCTTGCCTGTTCACTGTCACTAAATGGGGTTATATTGTCATAACCTGTCATGCCTATGAATAGTAAGTATTGCTTTCAGCAGTGTGGAACCACAATTACCAGGAGAGCTTCACTAGTGGTAGACTCTATCCCACACACATTTCATTGCTTGCTAATGGATGGGTTTACACTACCATTATGTAAAAATTCCCATCTATTAAATGTTACTTTTTAGCAACCGTGGAACCACAAGTACCAAAACATTTTTACAGCTGCTGGATAGCTGAAGACTGGCATTGGCACGCCAGGTTATTCAGGGACTAATTTTACTATAATTACTGAGCTATCTATATTAGAAATCTGTTACTTTTTAGAACTTGGAACCACAAGTAACATAATGACCTTTGCTTTCATTCAAAGGTAACATCATTAAAATAGAATAAAAGAATGCTTGTGCCTGGGGTCAAGCTAGGAGGTTTTTATCTCAAACTGTTGTGCTTTTTTGTATCAAATTGTAATAGATCCTTATTGGGACCATGCACATGTTATCAATAAAATAAGGTTTTCAGACTTGATCTGATTTGGAGCATGCGCCAGAGCTTGAAGACCTGTGTTAAGATATTCTTTTTGCTGACCATGACTTCTTGTGGTCACTCCAGGGCTCAAACTTTCACAGCTCCAGAAGGGAAAAGTATGGAAACATTTTCAAAACTCATCTGCTAGGGAAACCATTGATTCGTGTGACTGGAGCAGAAAATGTGCGCAAGATCTTATTAGGAGAACACCACCTGGTTAGTACCCAGTGGCCACAGAGCACCCAGATCATCCTGGGCTCCAATACTCTGGTCAACTCCATTGGAGAACTCCACAGACACAAAAGAAAAGTGAGTAATAACTGAATCCCATTACTGTTACAGGAGTTTGTATCTATGATTGTGTTCTTGTCTGTACTCATTTGGGATCTTTTGTATAATGAGCATCACATAAATCATACAGCTATGTAGAGGTTAATTTACTGGTATATGCCCTCTATTTATTTTAAGACTACAGTGAAGGCATTGAATGTATTGACATAGATACATTTACTGGGGATCCATTTTTATTATAATAGTGAAAGTTGCATTGCATATGCCAAATTGATGAGAATGTTGCATGCTTTTTGTGAAGTTTTCCTCAGTATGAAAGACACCAAAGTGACAAACCTAGAATGTTGTATGTTTTTGCAGTGCATTGATAATTTTAGAATTTTTTGGGACTTTCTGCCAGTTTCTGTATACAGAAGATTTATATATGAGCCCTAACGCCTGTTAGAATTTAGATATGCATCTCATATTAGAATCATAGGATGTTCTTTTGATGGTTATCATACTCAATTTTAGATTATGGCTAAAGTGTTTAGCCACCCAGCACTGGAGAGCTACATTCCTCGTATCCAAGAAGCTGTGAGGTGGGAGCTGCGTGGCTGGTGCAGGGAACCCGGCTCCATTTCTATGTTCCCTTCTGCCAAAGCTCTTACTTTCCGAATTGCTGCTCGTATTTTGCTGGGACTGAGCCTGGGGGAGAAGCAGTTCAAGGAGCTGGCCTGAGTCTTTGAGCAACTAGTGGAGAATCTCTTCTCTCTCCCTCTGGATATCCCATTCAGTGGTCTCCGCAAGGTATGTACTGATTTTCAGATACACATCCAAATCATGCTTGTTGCCTCATTCAATGCTATATTTGTTGGCTAGGTCATGGTTTGTGTCCTGGTTCTACAGACTATACCGAGTCCCCTATTCATTTACAATCTATGCCTTTAAAGGTGACTGAGAAAGTAACTGGGAATAGAAAAGTAATGAAGGCGAGAGGTGTAGGACTTCCAGCTACATAGCATCCTCTGAGGGCTGCTGGGGATGCTGCCTCTCTACATGTACTGCAATAAATGTCACCTCGCCACAAGCCAGTGATGCCCCATGAATGGGCCATACATAATGAACGGCACCCTATATTGTACAAAAATAATTTATGGACATAAACAGAACAAGTAGCCTGGATCAAGGTCTATAAATCATAGGCTGAATGGGACAGGCCGTGTGCCCCATAGTAATTTGAGTGGCCGGAATAGGCTGTTCTAGGGCTGTGGTACAGCTGCTCATTTAGCAAACAGGCATGCTGTGTAATTGTTCAGTAAGATCAGCGGTGAGGGTGAAAACATGGAAGAGTGAAAACATTGTCTTGCAGCTATCTGTCCAGCTGAGTGCAAGACAATGAACAGCTCCAGGGACTCTCCAAAGTAGAGTCTTAATGACTCCCCGGTAGCTCTGACCCATCCTGGGATGTTTTACGTATGCTCACAATAAACCAATCATAATGCTCTGAAGAAATTTTTACTTACTTGATCACTTGAGATCCACAACCAGAAATTTGTTGCATACATGCATTCCCTTAGGGCATGTTCCCATGGCCGGTTTTTCAGCCGGTTTTCGGTTTTGAAAGTCGTCTGTTAACCGTCTATCAAACTTTTACATGGACCTTACGGAAAATCTGTGCAGCAGCCCCCACTGCACAGATTTTCCGCCGGGCAGTTTTTTAGACGGCCGGCGGTCCAAAAAAGATTGAACACGTTCATTCTTCCTCCCGGTTTTCGGGGGGAATATGAACAAGTCAATTGGAAAGGGGAGGGCTTTTCTCCGCAAACAGCAGGGCCACAAAAACAGAGCAAGACAGATTATCCAATCGGTATTTGCTCTGTGCCGTGGGGACATGCCCTTAGACTTCTGCTTAATCGTAGGTCTTCACTTTGCAGAACTACACCTCCAGGCAGGCAGAAATCTACTGCAAAAAGGTTCAGATCTGTCAAAAGGATATCCTAGGCTTTAACACTGAACCTGTCCTATTCAGTCCCATGAGAGGTTCACTGGTGGAGCCTAGGATATTTTTTGAAACATTTGAACCTGGTAGACCCAAGACCGGTCAGATTATTATTCCTGTTGCTTAATTGGCATAACTGGATTGTAGTGAACACCTTGAGCCATATGTATGAAAACGGTCTAGCAGTAAGACTGTCTTTATTGCCCAAAGCAACCAATCAGAGCTCAGCTTTTATTTTTTTCAGAGTACTATATGAAATAAAAGCTGAGCTCAGATAGGTTGCCATGTGCAACAAAGAAAGTCTTAGACCCAGTTATTTTTACATAAGGCCCTTTATATTTTCATTTTAGAAATTTCCTGCTGGTTACTGGACTCTGCTGTATGATTTGGGCACCGCTAGTGTGAAGTGGCTCAGTTTAATGAAACAGAAGAAATCAAAAAGCTCAGCTCACCCAAATCCTGTAGGGATATCATCCGTGGAGGCATGGTCAGGTGGAGTCCACACCTTGATTCAATCCATAGAAGAAGAGTGCCAGCTTCCTCCGATATACCCAAATGCAGGCTCATTTAACACATGTAGAAAACATTCAAACTTGTTAAAAAATCTAAATGCCTATGTAAAAAAAACAGTGACGTGTTTCGGATAAGGATGTATCCTTAATCGTAGTCTAACTTTCTCCCTTACTACCTCCTCCAAATAATGAGCTGCAGTGATCAACTCCCTGTAGTTGTCCCTCTGGCACTGCCAGTAGAATTAAGGGGCAAAGGCACCAAGTTTCCTTTTATTTTATATCAGGCTAGGGCAGTTGGTCTTAAAGAGGTTTTCTGACATATTTTGTTCTTGTTCAGTGCTGACAGGGTATGTATTTCCATAGGGCATAAAAGCACGGGATACTTTGCACCAATACATGGAAGATGCTATTAGAGAAAAAATCTCAAGGAGGGATCCCGAAGTATGTGAAGATGCTCTAGACTTCTTAATAGACAGTGCAAAGGAGAATGGCAAAGAGCTGAACATGCAGGAGTTAAAGGTACCATGATCATAATATTGCATCGTACAATTGTGTTGTAAGGGTGATTGTGATGATTATGGAGTGCCCCTTTAACTGCTGTTAATTTCCATTATTGTACAGTGCTGTGGGGCACTAAGGGAACAAGGTGAAAACTGCATATATCAACTATTACAACATTTTACCTGAGTTACCAGTAATGGTTACTCTAGGTTCCTCCTATGCCCTAAAAACATGCTGGTCCTGGTATATATGTGCGAGCATATGGGAAAGGCAAACTAGACTGTGAGCTTTGCTGAAAACAGAGACTTCTGGGAGTAATACATTCTATGTACAGCTCTGTAGAATATGTTGGTGCCATGTATAAATAACAAGTATGAAATATGTAATATTGGTGGTAGCATAGGTCCTGCTGTGATGTGGAGCTGGGCTTTTCTTCATTTTAATTTTGCCCTAGTCCTGTATTTAAAGATAATGGCTAAAGAAGACTAGTATATTCCCCTTGGCACCCAGCACCGGGTACACCAATTTTCCAGCCTACACCCACAGCTATGCCCCATGTTTCACAGTATATTTTCATTTATTTTTATAATCTTATAAAATCTTAAAATATGTTAAACATATTTCATAATCCTTTTGGAGGAGTAAATAACAGATGCGTAAGGAATATTTGGTATAAAGCTTAAAATACATGCAGGCGACATTTACATCTATAAATTACAGTGACGTGCAGATGTCAGAGTCATGACATTTACAATTTCATTGTTCCTACAGGATTTTATAAGTGCTTTCATCTAGTAGAAAAGAGTCAAACCAGGGCCATACAAGAAACGCTCGATCCACATAAATATCAGGAATCCTTAACAAAGTGTTTTTGATGCACTTAAAAAACACTAGCAAGTTTTTACTTTAGATAGAACATGCATTTGTAATACTCTTTTTCTGGCATTTTTTTGTTAATGTATTCTGGCACAATGGGTGACATGTATGAACGGGGCTGCACCAGCTTTCTGGCATGCTTCAAGCCAAAAAATCTATCGCAGCCTTGTCAGACAGATGTATGAACTGTCCTACGCCAAAACTTGGTGTGCATCAGGCACAACACTTTTGAATACACCAAAATATGCTATGCAAAGTATACAACACGCCAGATGTGTGAACCCACATATCACACTTTCGTACATTCGGGTGCCTTCTACGCTAAGAAAAGGCCAGTTAGAACTGGCGAGTCAGCGACAAGTTCATGCACGTTGCCCAATATATTATTAAATACAGGATAAAAACCTACTGTGGACTAATGGAGCAGTATGTCATACAGTATGTCTAGTACCATACTAGAGCTGCAGTGTATAGAGAAAAAAATACCACTGACCCAAAAGTGACACAAAAACAACACAAACCAAAATGCTATATATGCAGCGCATTTTAGATTTTACTTAGACGTTATATCTAAGCCACAGCAATTTTCACCAAAAAATAAAAAAACATGCGAAGACCAGTAAAAACACTGGGCCATGTGTATGAAAACTGTCCAGGTCTAAGACTTTATTTCTTGCCCATAGCAACCAATCACAGCTCCCCTTCATTTTTTCAGATCACTATATGAAATTAAAGGCGAACTCTAGACGGTTTTCATACATATTCACTGTGTGTAAATCCAGTCTAATACAAACAATCTATAAACTTTAATCCTGGTTAGATAAAGTAGATTTTACCACATCATTGATGCATTATTAAAGGCCTAACTTGAACATCCTTAGGCTATGTTCACACGGTGTAATTGCAGGGCGTAATTACGGCCCGCAATTACGCCGTGTGGACGGGGGTGGGGCGGGAGCGGGGGAGTGAGCGGGGGGCCGGCACTTCGCCGGCCCATAGACAATCACTGCTAGCGGCGCGTATACGCCGCTAGTAATTCACATGTCAATTATCTCCCCGCCCGGCAGCTTCGCCAGGCAGGGAGAGGAGACGTAATCCATAGTTTCTCTATGAAACTGTGAATTACCGTAATGAAATGGGCCGTTTTCGGCCCGTAATTGGTGCACTTCGGCGCGTAATTACGGACCGAAATACGGCCCATTTTAAGCCGTGTGAACATGGCCTTAGGCTCCGTCCATACAACGAGTATTTCATGTTGGAATCCATATGGATATTCGTCTAAACCGAAAGTAAATCATCCCCATTGACCTCAACAGAAAATACACCTTGTATTTCATACATTGCGTATATCGTTGGTTGGTTTTTAAGAGTAAAAAAACTTAGAACATGTTCATTCTTACGTCGTAATTCCACATCTAAAATAACACACAAATGTTTTGGACATGGATCCGCATAGACATGAATGGGACTTGTTTTCTGACTGTTAATAAAATCCACATGAAATACTCGATGAAAACCACATCGTCCAACGCGGTTTTCAACAGTAGAATCCAATGAGAATCCGACAAGTAAATAGTACTTGTCTTCTAAATGTACCCTTAGCCCTAATGCAAAGTCTACAACTGGGCACTGTAACAATACATGCTCTGCTGTTCTTTCACGTGGCAGGAAAACCTTTGGTTTGAAGGTCTTGGGTGTAAATGTAACTGCTGCTCCTCTTACACTTACACCACTAAAATGCATACAGAGACGTCATAGCACAGGAATTAAGGGCCGTTCACACGGCTTATTTTGGGCACGGATTCCAGCCATATTGCGCGCCGTACTGCACTGCAATCCGGCTGGAATCCGTCCCAGTCATTACGGTTATCCACAGTTCTCATAGAGAACTATGGATCCCATCTCTCCTCCCTGCTCGGCGAATCCGCCGGGCAGGGAGAAAGTGACGTGTTCATTATCCCGGAGGGATAATGCATGTCTATGGGGCCGGGGAGCCGCGCCCTCGCCCCTTATTCAAGCCGTAATTGTGGGCGAAATCCGTCCCGCAATTACGGCTTGAATAAGCCATGTGAACTAGCCCTTATACTTACAGAGATGTCAGAGCAATGATGTCACAATAAAGGGACAATAAACACACTGATGTCCCAGTACAGAGATAAGAAATAAAATGATGTACCGCCAAAGTGTTAAAAAAAAAACAAACAAGTGATGTCACAGCGCAGTAATGATAACAGTGATCTGATAGTAGAGTGATAAAGAAGTGGTGTCATAGCACATGGATGGTAAGCACAGTGATGTCACAGTACAGAGACAAAAAAAGACAGCAATGTCACAATACAGGGATAATAAACACATCAATGTACCTACTGCCACGGGAATAGCACACAGTGATGTCACAGTACAAGTATAACAAACACTCTGATGTAATAGGGAATGATTATTGAATGCAGTGATGTCACAGTTTATGACCATACATGGATACTGCACAAAGTTATATCACAGAATAGGAACAACACAGAAAAATGGGACATTATTAACCTAAAAATACAGACGCAAGGCCATACTTACAACTCAATGACTGGACAATAGACTAGACCCAGTAGGAGGCAACACAAGCCCCTGTGCTACATAGGAGAAATGTAACAGGTGCTGCTCACTCATGAACAATTGCTCACACACCTATCCATGAGTGGGTAACTGCCTAGTAAAAAACTGCACATCGGATAAGTACCAGTTCACACCAGTATGTAGAAAAGCCACAAGACCATACAGGGGAGATTGCACAAATGCAAACATACTGATAAACAACCACTCACAGGTCTACTATCCATACAGTACTATAGTGAATGGGCTTTTGAGCAATTGTTCACTAGTGAGCTGCACCTGTTAAATTTCTGCCATGTAGTACTGGGGCTTATATTGCATCTTACTTGGTATAGTTGTACAGTCATTGAGCTGTAAATAATGCCATGTGTCGGTGTTTTTAAGTAAATAATATCCCATTGTTCTGTGATTTTCTTCTGTAAATTGCTAGTAAGGCTAGTGTAGGGATTCGCAAGACAATGAGGACCCTTGACGTGAGTTAGAAGCTTGCGTATTTTGGCTAATATCAACTAATATCTCATGTTTTATATTTCCAGCATGTAGTTTTACCCTATAACTTTGGGGAGTAGAGGGTATCAGTATTTTGTGTTGAGAACTTGTAATATGCAGGGCAACTCAATGCAATAGTAAGGGCATCATCCATTGGTTGTAAGCCAGCATGGTGCACAACACAGAACTGTACAACTGGCACCCTGTATAAACCTTATCTATATGCAATTGTAATATTAGCAGTCACCCCCTCATGCATAATAAGTGTGTGCATTTGTGCGATCTCCCCTGTATGGTATTATGGCTTTTCTGCATACTGGTGTGAACTGGTACTTACCCAATGTGCAGCTTTTTACTAGGCAGTTGCTCCTCTCATGGATAGATGTTTGAGCAATTATTCATTCATGTGTGAGCATTATACATGTTAAATTTCTCCCATGTACCACTGGGGATTGTATTGCCTTCTTAGGATTAGTTCGTTGCCCAGACATGACACAGTGATATCACAGTACGGGTGCTCTCACACAGTGCAGAAAAAAACACACCAAAACCACACCTTGTGAAAGCGCCCTACGATGCTTCTAAAAACTGATGTAAGAGGGAATGATTAGTGCATGCAGTGATGTTACAGTTTATGACTACACAGGGATAATGCACAAAATATGACGAGGAACAACATACACAGTGATTGTGTGTATTAGGCTATGTTCACACGGCTTAAAATGGGCCGTATTTCAGTCCGTAATTACGCGTCGGAGTGCGCGAATTACGGCTGGAATACGTTCCAGTCATTACGGTAATCCACAGTTCTCATAGAGAACTATGGATTACGTCTCCTCTCCCTGCTCGGCGAATACGCCGAGGGGGGAGATAAGTGACATGTGAATTACCAGCGGCGTATACGCGCTGCTGGTAATGAATGTCTATGGGCCGGCGAGGTTCCGGCCCCCCGCACCCGTCCCCATGGCATAATTGCAAATAAGCCGTGTGAACATAGCCTTATTGTGTGCAGTGATGTCATAGTATGGGAGTAATATATGCAATGCTTTCTCAGTCCAAACACAGCATCTTAATAATGTGTTTAAGGGGTTTTGCCACGATCTAATGTTGACGTTGGTTCCTCCAAAATGGGTATTTAATCACTTTTCTAAATATATGTGATTAAAAAAAAAGTAAAGCCTCCGAGAGCTGCAGCCTGACTTAGATGCCGTTAGTTTCCTGACTGTTTACATTAGTTACCACCAGGAGCTGATCTGGCAAGCTCCTGGGCACGCTTGCATTTTTTGCATTTCTTATCTGATTGCAGGACACAGGAAGGAGCTTTAAAGGGAGGGGAAAAAAAGCAGTGTTACTGGACATCTGCACTAGCTTTGTTTCTGTGTCAGAGCCTGTCTGCTGTATAGAGAATCCACTGGTTGTAATGTAATTATCTGAGTAAACAAGCAGACACTCCCTGCTCACCTCCCTCCCCCCCATCTGTAGTCAGTGAACTCTGCCTGCTTGGAACTTATCTTTACTCCTGAGCAGATAAGAGGGAGAAAACAATACCCGTATAGCTTGTGCACAATACAGTTATCCTCTGTGGTTTAGCCAAACATGTTTGCTCAACTACAGAGACTGAATATCAGCCTCAGGAGTGTGCATGGGAGGTGGTGCGATGACATCACAGAAGAGGTACTTGTTTTTGTAAACACAGAAACACAACGCCCCCTTTTTTCAAGGCTCAAGAGGGGAGTATCAGCCTGTTAGGTGAGGAACTCGCCTCTTGGCAAAACACCTTTAAGGATTCGGAAGACCATGATGTCACAGCACGAGGGTAATAGACTTAGTGGTATAGATAGATAATAGATAATGTGCAGCTTTGTCACAGTACAGAATGTAAAAAGCAGAACGGTAGCAGCACATAACAAACAACATTGTTCCATTATGTGGCAGAGTAAGGATTGGGCCTCCTTTGGGCCTAGATTAAACTGCACCCTCTAAAGTTATGCTCTTACACATCATGTATAGTGTAACACATGACTCAACCTTCAAGTCATTTGGACCATGCATTGCTGTCCTTCAACAATAATATTTTCCACTGACTGTGGTACATTATGGTCACTCTCATGCCAGGTAGCAACATATGATGGCCATTGTCATCCAGGCCAGGTTGTATTACTGCTATCATTAAAGGGGTTGTTTCACTACAAAGATTGCTTTTTATGTTAAAGATCTTGCGAAAACAAGTCACTTTGCAATATATGTCCATTAGCAATTTCCTACCTATTCCTAGATATCCCCTCTGGTATGGGCTGCATCAGCTCCTCAGGTCACTATAGATACAGACCTGTTTGATCTATCCTGATAAGCTGCCAGCACTGGTTGCTATAGCTACAGACCTGGCTTCTACTAATTCAGTCTAGTAGAAGTCAGTAAACACACCCCTGAGTTCAAAATGAAACCAAGAGGACTGAGGTGAGAGGAATCAATGTAGTGAGACAACCCCTTTAATATCTTCTCTTTATGCAGCTACAATATAGCCCAGTAGGTGGATATCTCTGTCTAAGATGACATGAATTGTTTTCTCTTGCCACACAGGAATCAGCCATTGAGCTCATGTTTGCTGCCTTCTTCACAACTGCTAGTGTCAGCACGTCACTCATACTTCTCTTACTCAAACACCCATCTTCCATATATAAGCTCAGACAAGAACTGGCATCACACGGGTTAACGAAGCAATGCCAGTGTCTTCATTCTTCAGACAATCCTAATAACAATGGTGCCCATGAGCAGTGTGTGACAGCAGGATGCCACTCATCTGTCCTCTTGGGTTCAGAAGGACACGTGAAACACGTATGGGAACAGACAAAGCTCATCTTAGCAGACCGAAATGAGAGAGAACAAATTTTAAGTAGAAGAGCCCAGGATGGCACGCAATGGGAGCAGCACTGTAATAACAAGCTGCACGAGCAGGACTCACTGGAACAATTGGGTTCTACCAAGATTCCAGAAGAAGATGAGGGCTTGACATGTCACTGTGGTTGTCAGCTGAACCTGAATTTGGAGAAATTGAAGCGGCTTCACTATTTGGATTGTGTAGTGAAGGAAGTTCTGAGACTGCTCCCACCTGTCTCTGGAGGCTACAGGACGGCTCTGCAAACCTTTGAATTGGATGTAAGTAAGAATTGTTAGCTTTCAGGACATGTTCTTATTTTATCCAACATTTTGTGTGAAAATGGATATTTAGGAAGTGTGGCTTACTGTATGGTTATGTGTAGGCTGAGCTGGTGCTCTATAAACATATAAACCAATTCCCTGCAAGCATTAAAGGGGTTGTCTCACTACAAGGACTGCTTTTTATATTAAAGATCTTCCAAAAACAAGTCACTTTGCAATATATGTCCATTAGCAGTGTCCTACCTATTCCTAGATATCCCCTCTTGTATGGGCTGCATCAGCTCCTCAGGTCACCATCGCTACAGACCTGTTTGAGCTATCCTGATGGGCTGGCAGCACTGGTTGCTATAGCTACAGACCTGGCTTCTACTGCAGTCTAGTAGAAGTCCGTAAACACGCCCTGAATTCAAAGTGAAACCAAGAAAACAGGACTGAGGTAAGATGAATCAGTGTAGTGAGACAACCCCTTTAAGGATGTTGTATGAAAATGAAAAAGACACACTCCCATCTGAGCAGTGATGTCAGGAAATGGCACGTGACTGCTGTAGCCAACCAGTGGCTGCAGGACTCATGAGCCAGCTGCCCAGAACTGCAAGTAAACAGGAGAACTGGTCAGGCAGTCAATAGAGTCATTGCTGGAAAGAAGTGGGGAGGCAATTAGCTATTAAAAAAAAAAGCTGGAAGCTGGACAACCCCTTTAAGTGTGTTGAAAGTATGAGCCCTTAGAAAAGTCTCACAGTACCCAATAGATGCTTAAAGCCCATATCAGAGCGGTCTACCTAATATTACAGTGTATCACATACTCTTTGATTAGCTTTAAACATTTGGGCAAAGATAAAAAAGTAAACACTCCAACCAAATACATTTCTATTCTGATTTGGCTTCATCTCATCAATGGTTATCTTTCCTGCTTGTTTACAGATTGTCTCCTGTGTCACTCACCATCTGTATCTGCTTTAGCAGAGATGCCTGGACTTGCAATGTCCCTCCCTGTTATGAGCTATCAGCAGAAGAGGGCAGGGTAGCTGGGTTTGCGGGAGTGCGCTTTACAGTCTTCACTCTTATATCTGTTACAGGGAGAGCTCACTAGCCATGTGCTGCCCTGTAAGGACTACAGAGCACATATCTGCAATAGCAGGCACATGGAGCTTCACAGTGTCCTCATGCTGCTATGAGCAGTTTCCACAGTAGTGCGGGGAGTGTGCACATTCATTCCAGCATCATGTTGACATTACCATAACTGCTCTGGCCTGAATTGTCCATCAGCAGAACCTGTACCACCCACGGAGCAGAGGTGGTGCGCAGGAAGTAACAGACAGTGCAGTGATGGGAGTGAGTGAAATCTAGAAATGAGGAGTTGAGACACATCTTGAATAACTGGGCATAACTGTGAAGGGCAAAAACAGTGTGACATTTTGCACACCATATTGACTATTTGTCACCCTCTTTCAAGTGCAGTACACCCATGACAATAAAAAAACTGCTGGTAATGTAAGCTAGCCAGGCAAGTGTCCCCCAAAGTCAAAAGTACAAGTTTGCTGCCACATGTGGATGCAAAATTCAGTAAAAAAAACGGTCACTTAAGCTGGGGATGACTTGGCACTCAGGTCAGCCAAGAAAGTTGTACAGAATTAACTGAACTCCTGTATCAATAAGGGGTACTCTTACAAATAACTGTGTCTGTAACAAATCCTTAAAGGGAAACTGTCAGCTGTTTCCAGCCCTCAAAACAGCTAACAGAGTTAGATAGGGGACTGGGAGTGCTATGGCGTGGCAAGTGCCCAGGAGGTGGGGTCTTCTTCCTAAGTGCCCACAGCATTTCCCTGGACTTTCCACTCATCTCTGAATGACAGCTATAGTGATCTCCTGATTGGACACAGAAGCAATCACTCAGAGCCAAGAGTGCTTAATGCTAAGAGCTGTGGGCAGGGACACCATCAGTGCAGTACCTATCAGGGCACCTTATAAAATTTTATAAAATAGGGGCCTAATGATATGGTGCAAGACAGAAACTGAAAGTTAAAAAGGAAGCCCAGATGCTTCAGCTGTATGGGGCCCTGAAATTACTTATGGCAGCCCTGATTGTGGGAACCCTTAGCAAGAAGACTCCACCTCCTGGGCACTTGAAATAGGAGAGTCCACAGAACATTATAACAAGTTTAACCTGAATGTTACAGGACGTAACTTAGGGTGTATTTGTGCACTTCTCCATATCCCATATCTAGTGCTTTGAGCAGCTTTGATGTCTTAAAAAATGCTTACAGACTTCCTGTATGAAGCATGGTTTGTTCGATCCTCCCCCGATAACCTACTCTATACCATACAGTATCTTGTGATGTGGCGTCACCACTACATTTGGAATGACTAAAAAGCCAGCAACAACACTCAGTATCCAGTTGTAGTGAAACAAACTTCAGGTCTTGGAATCCTTCAATGAATCTCAAGGAATGTCTTCCTCATAGGGTGTTCCTTCATCGCCCCCTTTTGGTAAAAAAGAGAATTGTGGATTACTTTAGAGACTGTTGATTGAATGAGAGAATAACACATATAATACACAAATATTTACTTTGATTTGTTAAACATTATTTCTTTTCCTGTAATTAGTTTGTTTCTGTATGTAACTTTTTTGTTCTTTATTGATAATCACATGCTTTTTTTTTTATGTTTTACCTTGCAGGGTTACCAGATCCCCAAAGGATGGAGTGTCATGTATAGTATAAGAGATACTCATGAAACCGCAGCCATTTATCAGAATGCTGACTCTTTTGACCCCAGTCGGTTCTGTACAGAAAGAGATGAAGGAAAGGCCAGCAGATTCAACTATATCCCTTTTGGAGGTGGCGTTCGTAGCTGTATCGGCAAAGAGCTAGCACAAATCATACTCAAAGTTCTTGCCATAGAGCTTGTGGGCACTGCTAAATGGGAATTAGCTACACCAAGTTTCCCCAAAATGCAAACTGTCCCTATAGTGCACCCAGTAGATGGACTGCAACTCATCTTCAGATTTTTAAATTCTACTGACAAGGACACAGCATCTGAGAAAGTATGATCTATCCATCAGTCCTTAACATCCGTCAATGCTCCTAACACTTATCCTAAATTATTCTGGATTCCCAGCAGGGTGTCTGTACTATCTGTAATGTAGGTTAAAGAGATTTTATTATTTATAATGTAATATTTATATGTAAGTAGCTATTAAAAACATGTGAGTAACATTAAGCTGTAAAAAGAAGAAACACACCTCTGATATTGGAGTTCTGTGTATTTTGGCTTGAAATCTAAGTAAGTAGCTTCATACACTCATCTAATGTTAGCATTTTACCATTTGTATTCACCTTGCATAAGACCTCTCTGAACAGTGTAAAGTTTGTCTTAGAACAGTCTAAGAATCCCCCATAAGTAGGTCATTCTGAATTCAACAGGCAAAATACGTTATCTAGTAGATCTTTATCAAGATCTAGTAGATATCATAAGGGTTGAGTATTGGGTTCCACAAGGATGGCCACACCAATATCTGTGCTTAGGGTGCTTTCTCACAGCGCAGTTTTAACTGTGCTCCAATTAAACTTCCTTTATTACCAGTAAGCTTCTTTCACTTATCTAAACTGTTTGGAAAGTGAGTAATCAATTAGTGTGTGTGTAATCCACAAGACTTCAGACATAGTAATTGATTACTTACTTGAAACACCTTTCTGAACAATTTAGACAACTGAAAGAAGCTTGCTGGCAATAAAGGCAGTTTAATTAGTCTGCAGTTAAAACTGAACCAAAACTGCGCTGTGTGACAGCACCTTTAGTGAAATATTTCTGAATTGCATTGCACAGGTGTGAACCTTCCCCTTTTGCACGGAATGAATTTTCCAACATGTTAGACAATGTTAGTTGTCGGAAGTGGAAAATAAATCAAAATAAAGCACTTGAATCTTGCACCAATCAACCCAAGAGGCTAAAATATCACACAAACCATCAAAAAAAGAGGTGTTTGACATTAGAAGATCATGGCTGCTTTTTTCCAAAAGGGACACCATTGTCGTCCATGGGATGTGGCTGGTGTTGCCCTATTTTCTTGAATAGTACTAAACTGCAATGCCATAAATAGCCCATAGGCATGAATGGTGCTGTGTACTGAGTATATAGGCCTCTCCTTTACTGAGGGTGTTGGATTAACATTCTGAATTCCATGTATATAACGGGTTTAAGAGTAACATATTCGAATTGGCTAATAGGTGCCTTACGATGGCCAAATATATTAGATAACACTCGGCCGGCTTTACCTGCCAACAGTCATCCAATGTTGTGTCACGTCCCTTTCTTCCTAATGCCGACTCCTAGCAGGTACCCTAATAACTTATTGAACACCAATGTTGGATTTTTTTTCAACATGTACTCAGTAGGCATGGATGGCTATTTGTAGACAATCAGATGTTATGTTAGAAGATACTTTTGTCACTTGTACTGACCATTTCTAGAAGAGTTTTAAAGTATATCAGGCAAATCTGCAGTTGTTTAACTGGTAATATAGCTGATGACAGATTTCTATCTAATATCTATAACCTGTTGATTAGCGTCAGCAACATTCATACTAGAAACAAAGAATGATAATTTAGCATATCATTGTGAGGAATTGCTAGTAAGTAGATCTTAAAGGGGTTTTCTCACCACAGTGATTAACTTTGAACATGTAGGGAAAGGCATATGAAGACTATTACCAAATACTTTGCTATTTTGATTTTGCTTTGTTCAGGGGATAAAGAAGATTTTATCTACTGCTACCATACACAAGTTTCTCTAGGTTTTCGACAACCTCTTACTGCTCTCTTATCCGATTGCTGGATAAGCGATCATGGTGAGTCACTCCATACTGAATCTTATCTTTAGCACAGGAGCTTATTTAGATAAATTTAAACCCTTAGAGCTCTGTAGCCTTTAGCACTACAGATTATAAATCTCCTGAACTCACGTCACTGTACCAGGAATAAGTAGTTATAGCAGAGCTGATGTGCCAATCACTGCTATAGATGCACCCACAGCCTGACCAGGAAGTGTGATTCTGAAGCTGGCTATGGCTATGTGAGACAGCATGGTGAGAAAACTCCTTTAAAATGTAGATAAGGATATATTTAAAAAAATTACAGAAAACTAGTTACTTAATATAATGTTATAACTGGTGTTACCTCTTGTAGCAAGTGCTGCAGGCAAGGATGTACACACCTTAAATGGAGACCTTGTCCTTCTCTGGAGCTTGTTCTGCCTGGTTGGTCCCATTCCTTCTTCGACTGTGTGGGGCATACCTGTGTAGATCCTCCATCTCCAGAGGAGCTGCAGTTTTAAAGGTGAGGAAGTAGCCTAGAAGTCAATTAAAGTAAAGGCCCTTAGCAAATTTTAACACCATAGTAGGGTTTCACATTTTAATGTTTGTAACGGGTCTCCCTGTTTTCTATTTAAACCAATAGCTGTATTAGTATATCACATTACATAGTTCCTATCCCCAAGAGGGGTAATTCTGATAATAACATGATATTAGGTAATTATGATATTCATCATATTCAAAAACATTTCCAAACTATGACCTCTATATGGAATTGTATCAGCTATTGTATATAACTGATGTGCTTGCTGATTGGGGTTTCATGCATGCACATATACTGTACTATATATGGGAATAATTTTTGTACATACACCTAATGAACCCTTGGCTCCCACAATTGCTTCCTATATAGAACTTTGTAAAACAAAAATTAAAGGCTTTTTTGGAAATGTAGTATTTGATTTGGCATGGAGATCTAAAACAATATACAACTTCATATCAATGATATTGGACGACTTGCATGGTCTCAGAATAACCTATGTCTTACTGATGGCATACTCACTCACCCACAGTAACGGCAATGGCCCACAACAGTAGTTGTCATAGTTTTACATTGTGTGTGTGTGTGTGTGTGTATACATACATATACACACACACACACACATATGTATGTATATATACACACACAGTATCTCACAAAAGTGATATGACACTTTGATACACTGTAAAGTAGTCAGTGTAAAGCTTGTATAACAGTATAAATTTGATGTGCCCTCAAAATAACTCAACTGCTGGCAACAAAAAAGGAGTACACCCCTAAGTGAAAATGGACAAATTGTGCCCAAAGCGTGAGTCTTTTGTGTGGCCACCATTATTTTCCAGCACTGCCTTAACTCTCTTGGGCATGGAGTTCACTAGAGCTTCACAGGTTGCAGCCACTGGAATCCTCTTTCACAACATCATCACGGAGCTGGTGGAAACTTTGCGCTCCTCCACCTTCCATTTGAGGATGCCCCTCTGATGCTCAATAGCGTTTAGGTCTTGCCAGTCCAGCACCTTTCTTTAGCAAGGCCATGGTTGTCTTAGAAGTGTGTTTGAGGTCGTTATCATGTCGGAATACTGCCATGCGGCTCAGAAGGAGGGGTCATGCTCTGCTTCAGTATGTCACAGTACATGTTGGCATTCATTGTCCCTCAATGCTGTATCTCTCCACAGCCAGAAGCAATCATGAAGCCCAAACCATGACACTCCCACCACCATGCTTGACTGTAGGCAAGACATACTTGTCTTTGTACTACTCATCTGGTTGACACCACACGCTTGACACCATCTGAATCAAACAAGATTATTTTGGTCTCATCAGACCACAGGACATGGTTCCAGTAATCCATGTCCTTAGTCTGCTGGTCTTCAGCAAACTGATTGCAGGATTTCTTGTGCATCATCTTTAGAAGAAGCTTCCTTCTGGGACGACAGCCATGCAGACCAATTTGATGCAGTGTGCGGCATGTGGTCTGAGCTGACCATCCACCCCTTTAACCTCTGCAGCAATACTGGCAGCATTCATACGTCTATTTTGAAAAAACAATCTCTCCATATGACACTAAGCATGTGCACTCAACTTTGATCGACTATGACGAAGCCTGTTCTGTGTGCAACCTGTCTTGTTAAACCGCTGTATGGTCTCCATCGTGCTGCAGCTCTGTTTCAAGGTGTTGGCAATCTTCTTATAGCCTAAGCCATCTTTATGTATAACAACAATTTTTTTCCAGATCCTCACAAAGTTCTTTGCCATGAGTTGCCATGTTGAACTTCCAGTGACCAGTATGAGAGAGTGTGAGAGCAATAACCCCAAATTTAACACACCTGCTCCACATTCACAGGAGACTGGGGAGGAAAAATGGTAAATTGGGCACATTGTGTCCATTTTCACCTAGAGGGTATACAGACATTGATGGCTGTGTTGAATCATTTTAAGGGCACACCAAATTTACACTCTAATACAAGCTGTACAATGACTACTTTACATTGTATCAAAGTGTGAAATCTTCAGTTGTGTCATGTGAAAAGGTATAATACAATATTTCCAAAAATGTAAAATGTGTACTCATTTTTTTAGATACTGTATATACATGAAAACATGCACATCATATTAGTGTTCAGAGCTACCTATAAATATTGATCATTCATTTCTATCATATGTTTCAGTACATGGCCAAAAAGACTGGAAATACTGTTGCTTGGTTCCAGCCATAGTGAAGTCTATCTAAAGATGCCCATAGACATTAAATACCAATCTGATACAACTGATAATTGTGCCTCAACTGGGCGACACCTTTACAGATACTAATAAATCACTCTCACCTATTATTTTCCCTGCTGGCCAGTAACGGACACCTTTTCTACCAGGCAAATACTCTTTGGTGTAGGGAGCTATAGACTGACATCAGATGGTATAGGCCGATGTATGCTGCGTTTTATAAGCTTTATAACTAGTCTGCCATATTCCAGGTAGTCTATGAACTGGCCCATTGCTCTCTAATGTCTATGGGCAGCTACTCTGAAAAGATACATTGATGGATAACCATGGAAATGTTAATGCATGTGCCTTGATTTGCTGGAAATGCACTGATCTTAGATGGAAGTAAAAGTTTTGGAGGTGTCTGCAACACGTGGCTCTAGGTACAGCATTATTTGTAAGATATTCTGAGATGCCCGCTCCATGTTTAATGTGTATAGTCTGGATATTAGCACAGGTGAATTTTTACTTGAATTCTATTCTTTAATTTGGGCAACAAGCTGCCATGATGTACAGGCTGCTGAGAACATGTAATCTGTACTGTTTACAACCAGACTCATAAGGCGAATGCATGCTGCATGCCACACTGAAGTAAATATAACATGCCTGCAATTGTTACCATGCAGCACCACATAATAAATGTATTCTCTAGCAGTATGAGTCCTTATATGTCTGGTTAGCCATGGAGTACACACGTATGTTAGTGCTGTAAGCCAATGTACCCAATGATAAGGCAATGTCTTATTATCAATACTTTGATGATGAAGCATAGGTGGATAACAGAGGACACAGTGGAGCATTTTCGGTTGAAAATCAACATGAGAAGCAGCAATGTAACCGAGTTGCAATACCAAATACGATCAATTAAGAAAGGTGGCACTCTTTCTAGAAAATGCACACTTTTTTTTTTTACTAATCCTAGACCACACATTTAACAAGTTAGAGACAAAGGGTGTCATGTATGAACGGGGCCCCGTTCGCTATATCTTTAAATGGGCACGCTCCAGTATCAGGTGCATTACAAAGCACCCATGGCACTTTGTAATGCGCCTGAGATGGCAGGGCAAAGGAGGGTGCTGGAGGCGTGTTGCACTACAACCGTACGCATTTATAGCTTCAGTATGGCAAATCCAGGCGCATTACTGCTGCCCTAAGACTACGATGACATCTGCATCAGAAGTTCTACTACGGGCATCCATAGTAGATTTAGTTAAAAAAAACAAAAAAACGTGAAAGAATATTGCAGCTTGCTGCTCAATTTTGTACAGTCAAACGACAGAACTCCATGATAATCAATGGGGTCCATTGGGCACTGTTGATGTCCATCATGTAACAGACATGGAACTGTCTTTATTTTTGGTTTTCTGTTCTTATGATGAAAATAATCAGAAATAACAATGCAGATCTAACTGTATTCTAAATCATGTACTGCACTGTATGCACTGATGACTGATATATGATGGATCTTTACTGTTTCTCTTTGATTATCTGGGATGAAGCAGGTAAACGAAACACAGTAATAGTAATTTTGGAAGCTGACTCTTCACCTGCAAGTGTACATTAGGCTTTAGCTAACATGATTTGATAACAGTCTTGCCTACTGGTAACTAGTGACAGGGAACCGTGAATTGGATGGGTTTTCATATTAGTTCTCCTGGGGATAAGTTGTACAACAAGTCTCTACAGCCTAATGTGAGATAACTTATCTTTTCTCAAGTATCTGTCCAAAGTGACCTCATTATTGGAATGAAAATTTGAAGATGAGTACAATACAAATGTCAAGGGCTTTGGTTAGTCATTGGTGATTCCTTCATTACTACAGAATGTCTACAGTCACCTGAAAGCTTCAAAATAAGTCAGAAGTATGACAGTAGAGAACATCAAAGGCTTGTCTTCTTAGCTAAAGGTACAGTTGAAACCAGAAGTTTACATACACTATATAAAAAGTCACATCTGCATGTTTTTCTCACTATCTGACATGGAATCAGAATAAACCTTATCCTTTTTCGGTCAATTAGAAACCAAAATTATTTATATTTGCCAAATGCCCGAATAATAAGAGAGATAATTTTTAAGGCATTTTTATTACTTTCTGCAAAGTCAGAATTTTACATACACTGGGATTACTATGCCTTTAAACAATTTGGGACAGCCCATATGATGATGTCATGTCTTTGGAAGATTCTGATAGGGTTATTGGTAACATCTGAGTTAGAGACACAGCTGTGGATATATTTTATTGTACACCAGAAACACACTGCTTCTGTGTGGAACATCATGGGGAAATCTAAAGAAATCAGCCAAAATATCAGGAAGAGTATTGTGGCCTTTCACAAGTCTGGTTCATCCTTGTGTGCAATTTCCAGATACCTGAAGGTGCTCCGTTCATCTGTTCAAACAATTATACGCAAGTACAAGCAAGATGGGAATGTCCAGCCATCATACTGCTCAGGAAGGAGATGGGTTCTGTGTCTCAGAGATGAACGTGCTTTGGTCCAGCATGTGCATATCAACCCAAGATCAAAAGCAAACCTTGTGACCTTGTGAAGATGTTGGTGGAAGCTGGTAAGATTGTGTCATTATCCACAGTGAAATGAGTACTATATCAACATGGGCTAAAAGGCCACTCTGGCAGGAAGAAGCCATTACTCCAAAAGAAACATATAAAATCCAGATTAACGTTTGCAAATGCAAACAGGAACAAAGACCTACATTTTTGGAGACATGTCCTGTGGTCTGACGAAACTAAAATTGAACCGTTTAGCCATAATCAGGTTTGGAAGAAAAATGGAGAAGCTTAGAAGCCTAAGAACACCATCCCAACTGTGAAATACCGGGGTGGCAACATCATGTTGTTGGGTTGTTTTGCTGCAGGAAGGACTGGAGCACTTCACAAAATAGATGGCATCATGAGAAAAGAAGATTATGTGCCAATACTGAAGCACCATCTCAAGACATCAGTCAGGAAGTCAAAGCTTGGGCAGAAATGGGTCTTCCAAATGGACAATGACCCGAAACATACTGCCAAGCTGGTTACAAAGTGGCTTAAGGATAACCAAGTCAGTGTCTTGGAATGGCCATCACAAAGCCCTGATCTCAATCCTATTGAAAATTTATGGGCAAAGCTGCAGGTGCGAGCAAGGCGACCTACAAACATGGCTCAGTTACAACAGTTCTGTCTGAAGAAATGGGTGAAAATTCCTACCAACTATTGTGAGAAGCTTGTAGAAGGAGATAAAAAATGTTTGACCAAAGTTATACAGTTTAAGGGCAACAATGCCAAATACTAATGAAATGTGTGTAAAATGCCTTAAAAAATCCTAATTGACTGAAAACAGGTAAGGTTTATTCTGATTTCAGGTCAGATAGTGGGAAAAACATACATGTGTGTCTTTTTATATAGTGTATGCAAACTTCTGGTTTCAACTGTATAACTAGGAGAAAAAGAGAGATTAAAATCCCACTGCATAGAGCTGTAGTGCACCACATCTGGAATACTGAGTTCAGTTATGAAGACCTCATCTACAAAAACACGTTGACAAAATAGAATGGGTCCAAAGATGGGCTACACAAATAGTGAAAGGTCTTAAACATAAAACATATTAGGAAAGACTTAGGGTGGGT
This sequence comes from Phyllomedusa bahiana, assembly GCA_025379985.1. Taxonomy (NCBI): domain Eukaryota; kingdom Metazoa; phylum Chordata; class Amphibia; order Anura; family Hylidae; genus Phyllomedusa; species Phyllomedusa bahiana. The sequence continues at coordinate 94,499 of JAODAL010010831.1, forward strand.
TCACACGGCACAGGACAAAATCAGCTCAGTTTTGACTGTAGCAGAAACGTCATTACAACCGTTTTTTGGACTTTCTTTGACACAAAAAAAGCCAGTTTTTTTTAATGTTTTTGTCCAGTTTTTTTGTACAGATTTTGTGCGGTTTGCATTTTTCAGACAAAAAAGTGAATGATGCACTATAGGTCCCACACAATCCATAGAAAATATAAATATATACACACACACAAATATATATGTGTGTGTATATATATATATATAATTATATATATATATATATATATATATACTATATATATATTCTTTGTATTGTGTGGGACCTATAATGCATCATTCTCCATTAATTGTCTAAAAAACGCAAACCGCACAAAAAACGTTCACTAACTTTCTGAAAATTTACGGAATGCCGGTGGCCTGAAATAACGTCCGGCAGAAAAACTGTTCAGTGTGGACTGCTGAATGGATTTTCTATTAAAGCCTATGTGGATGGTTGCTTGTAGGATTTTAGATGGTTTCTAAATCCGCAAACTGTTGGAAAAACCATGCTGTGTAGATGGGCCCTTAATTTGTACATCATGGAGGAAAGAAGAGAAAGATGTGGATCATTAAAACCTTTACATGTGTTAATTGTTTAAGGTTTAGGCGGGAAACTAAACACAAAGAACAAGAGAACATCATTTTACGGAGAAAGTAGGAGATGCTTGGAACAAACTTGTGGTTGTAAAGTCAAATAGTTCATGTAAACCTGCCTGAGAGAAGCATGTATCTATCCTGATATTGTAATACAGAGGAAATGATATAGGCCAGAGTTTTCTGGCCATCAACCTATGTCTCTCAGTTTGTAGGTAGAAGATCACCGACATTGCACTAGACTGAAGCATAATTGTTGCTGCCAACATCTCTGTCCAATACCTATCTGAGAATAAAGTCAATTTATAGAATACAGATTATTTGGCTGAGAGGTAGACTCCATGAGCCTTTATTCATTATCCTAAGAAGACCCTTCCCCCGGATAGTCTAATCCCCATCCATTTGAAAGGGCTGCTTCTCCATGGGAAACGGCCTCACAGCAGATTGAAAGGGGATTTAGAAGTTGCTGTTTGAAATGATGTACTATAATCCTAATTACCCATTCACATTACCTTGTGAAACAAAAGCAAAAAAGTAACCAAGAGGTAAAGAGCAAAGTGAAATGCTCCCCCCTGACATCACCTCCATTACAGCACAGTGCGGTCTTTGGTTTCTCCAGTCTACGGTTTTCTTCTTCTGGATGGGGACATCACTGCTGCGGCTCAGCTGGTTGGCTTCTGTGGTCCCGTGCGTGCATCACTGTTCGGAAGTAAGCTTCCCGATCTGGCATTGGTACGTGACCACTGCAGCCAACCAGCAGCTGCAGCAGCGATGTCCCCATTAGGAAGAAGAAAACCGAAGACCAGAGAGACAAAAAATGCTGGGACAGGGGTGAGGGAGTATAACTGGGCACTACTATAACAAAAAAAAAAAGAAACAATGGAGGCGGACATCCCCTTTAATACTGGTGACTGTGGTTACATTGCAGTAGTGTTACAGCAGAAGTACAAATCTGTTGGATTTTTGTGGGTCCACATTGCGACTTTATGTTGTGTGACCACAAATTAATGTGTAGCCCTAGCTTTAATGTTGGAAAACAGTGTAATGTAAAGGATAAGAGAACAAAATGGGAGAGGAGTAGACCAAGGCCATGTTCACACGGTGTATTTGCAGGGCGTAATTACGCCCAGCAATTACGCCGTGTGACTGGGGGCGGGGCGGGGGACTGAGCAGGGGGCCGCCACTTCGCCGGCCCATAGACTGAATTGCCAGCGGCGCGTATACGCCGCTAGTAATTCACATGTCAATTATCTCCCCGCCCGGCGGCTTCGCAGAGCAGGGAGAGGAGACGTAATCCATAGTTCTCTATGAGAACTGTAAATTACCGTAATGAATGGGCCGTTTTCAGCCCGTAATTGGCGCACTTCGGCGCGTAATTACGGACCGAAATACGGCCCAAACATAGCCGTGTGAACATAGCTTAAGGGTGACATGTCCCAATAGGGCTGCACCCTTTTTTTTTGGTGTATTTGACACTTTTGAATGTGCCTAAAGTAGGCGCATCAAATATGCTGGTAATGATATGCTTTGCACCTTTTTTTTGGTATACGCCTAAAATAGGTGCATTAAATATGCTATACAAGTTATACCACACGCCAGATTATTTATCCAGGTAGAAGATAGAACATGTTCTGTGATGTATCTGGTCGATTCTGGATTAAATTTGCTTTTCTTCTCAATAAAAAATATTGTTAAAGAAAAAAAAAAAGGAACATGTTCTATGTTCTGACAGACAGCCAGTGGTTCAGTAGAAAATCTGTGCTGTGTAGACTACAGCACGGATTTTCTGTTGAGGTCTACATAGCACAGTTTACAGTCGGATTTTCAGCGGATTTTGCAAATCTGATTAAAAACCTTTGCTGTGAAGACGTAGCCTAAGAAATACGGTATGCTGTATAAGTGTGAGAAACATTTCAGCACTCTGCAAAAACAGCCAAAAACTATTTGAGCCCAAATAAATCAGCATTAAACTAAAAAATGCAGTAATCTATAGTGAGTAGGGAAGAAAGTCCAGCATGAGTGGAAGCAAATCGCATATTCTGTAATCCGAGGGACTAGTCTGGGAGCTAGGTCGTCTCCAGATCTAACTGCCTACCAGTCTGTCTCCATTTGTAGGTGAGAGGTAGACATCAAAGAGACGGGTCCAAGTCTGATAAGTTTGGAGCAAGAATCTGCAGACTTTCTTTGTGGATTTAACTCCTTTTAGCTTACAAATACGGATGTAAAATACTGACCAAAATACTGTCATATGAACCAAGTCTCAGCAGAAACTTCATACATATTCCAATCTTTTTTCAGACCATCCCACTGACTTCAGTGGCACTGGACAATGTACTTTACATTGCGAGCTGCGGCATTTATTTTTACCAATGTGGATTTTTAATCTGCACTGCATAAAAACAGTGTCTGACAATTATTTTCACTTTTTTCTGTGCATATTTAATCCTAAAACGCAGTAAAATCCACGCTGAAGATATCGATGAGGATCAAGCTTTCTGACGGACATCGCAGTGTATCCATAGGTAACAACCAAAAACAGGAAAATATCCAGCACCAACGTGATAATAAAACGAAGACGTTTATTGATACTTCATGTAAAAGCTCATGGGTGTACAATCCAAGATAAAAAATGCGAAATACACACGTGTTTCGGGCTTTGATAAAAAGTGGAAATGGAGTAAACATAGTCCAAAAGAGACTAGATTTGACCTATTGAGCCACCATGGTATTAACTGAGATACTTTTTCCAAGAACCCCTAGAGATACCTGTAGCAGATGGCCCAAGCATGCATTCTAAAAAAAATTGGGATAGGGTTGCAGTAATAAACCCATATTACTCCCACTCAGTCTGTTCTGTAATGAAAACCCAAAGGGCCCACCTATTCTGCTTCCCTCCGCTCGGGAGGCGGTTATGACTTTGAAACCAATGTTTGCCCGAGTGTTTTATGCCCTTTCCCTTTTTGGGTTTCTTAAATGGTCACTTTGAATGCTCATGCAGGACAGGAAAAAGTAAGCGCTGAGTCAATAGGGGTGCGCACTCACGAGCCGACTGGCCAGGGGAAAACCAAAGACCCAGGCGGCCTGCAGCGTCATCACTGAATCAGAGCTACCAATGGAAGGTATGGGGTTTTTATTACTATTTTATTACTGTAGCCCTATTCCAAAAGAAAGAAAAAAACAAAAAAACTGGGCGATCCCTTTAGTGATCAAACATATGCCGAAAGAGTGTTTTTTGCATTAGGGTTTGCATTTTTTGAGAATTCCTAACCAAGAGATAAAAAGAAAAAAGATAAAAGGGGTTCCATGCTTTTCCCTGGGAATAAGCTAAAGGTCACCATTTACGCCTTATAGATTTATTGACCCCTGTGACAAGCGCTGCAGGCTCCTTGTTGTTTATGTATGTTTGAAGCATTATATCAAACAGCTCCTGAACCTGGGGGTCTCTGCATCGAATATTCAAATAGCCTATGGGGTACTGTCAACATATCATCTAAGATCCCCTTTTTAGGCAGTTGGCCCCATGTTACATAAAAAATCAAAGCCCCCGACGATCAAAAAGATCTCACAGGTCTTAGATATCAACTGGGGGTTAAAAATTTGGGGAATAAGGAGGCCAGGGTAGTACATGGAAGTCTTGGTCATGCTCTTCCAACTTACTTGGACATTTCTGTGTTTTTGGGCATGTTGCTTGTTTGCTGAAGCTCCCATCGCCCGGAAGGCCCGAGTATCGATGGGGGGGAAAAAATATGTTTGAAAGGTGGTTTTATAGACATCAGTTAAGAAACGGGTTCCACATGGATGAGTGAAGCCAGAGTATGCCACAAAAAACCCGCCCCAGTGTGTTCTTCGCAAAGTTGCGGGTGTTTGTTCTCTAAATGTTTCTCGCTTGACACACCAAGGTCCATTCCTTTAATGAAGCAGAAAATATGGCTCAAAGATGGCAACACTTTGCCAATCAGCAGAGGTCCAATTGTAATGCTGCTGTAAAAATTGAAGCCTTTTTTGCTGATGCAACTTTGCTAGCAGAAGCGCACTGGCCATCCGTCTACTTCGAAGCCTCATATAGTCGGGTTTGTTAAAATATTGTTTTAGACACATGTCTGGTTAATTTTGGAGGTGAGCTGTTCAACTGCAACATGTGGGTCCACCCTTGCACACCTTCATAGCCAACATTCCTCTTTCACACCACAGCAGCATGTGGACAGATCACAAACTGCTATCTTTGGCTCTAAGCCAATTATCATCCTTTTTTCCCAGCTCTGATCAATTGCCCGTTTTTACCAATAACAGCAATGAGGGATATGTCTGCAGACAGCCTATAGCACACCTTATATTTCCACCAAGCCAGCTTATGACACACAACTTCCTTCATGAGCTCAGGTAGGAAGGGGTCATAATAATATGATTTGACTGAGATAGACATAAATATTAAGAAAACTCTTCTTAATATAAAAACTATAAATATTAAGAAAACCGTCTTCTGTATCGAAAAGTTGTAATAGACTATGATGACCAATAGGGTCCCAAACAGTACCCCAGTAACTGGGCAAAAACATTGGAGAGTCCCATTTAAATTGTGTTGTACTAAGACCCCTTCACACACACTTTTTATGGTGTTTTTTTAGCAAAAAAAAATCATTAAAAGCTGAATTTTTTGTTAGTGCTACATGGTTTTATTTTTTGCTTTTTTTTTGTTTTTACTAAAACTATCTAAGAATATGTGTTTTTCCTACCACAAAATCTGTGTATTTTGATATGTCATTTAGTGATTTCTCCTTTTATTACATGAATTGTAATGTGAAAAAAAACGCAGAAAACACAACAAACATAGACTCGTGGTTTTTTCAAGCAAGGGAAAAAAAAACAATGGCAAGCTGTGGGGGGAACATCATAGGTACAGCATGATGGAATCAACACATAGAAAAAGCAATGTATGTAGGATGTATGTTCTCAAGCTGTGGGGCATAATTGCGCTACAATGCACCCGAAGTGCGGCCTGCAAATTCGGTAATTCAAAGCTCCTCTTTGAGGCTTGTTACCCAATTTTAAACCCGCCGCACAGTATGCACAACAAAAAAGTGAAATGAAGGGGTTTTTGGCCACACACTTTGAAGTAGGCGTGGCCGGGGGTATTTTGAAACACCTGTAAGGCCGCGCACAGTATGTGGGAACATACCCTTACAGCTAATATTTCAGCCCAAAAAAACACTAATAACTTTAGGCCTCATTTATGAAAACCATCTGTTGCCCATAGCAACCAATCTGAGCTCAGCTTTCATTACTTCACAGCAGTTTTAAAAATGAAAGTCGAGCTCTGCTTGGTTGCTATGGGCAATAAAGAAAACAGTCTAGAAGTTACACAGGCAAGCTAAAACCGCACCCGATTTATCACAGTGCCTCATGCGGATTAATATATTGGTCTTCTTAGCCATTTTTTTTTAAGCCCAAATGACAGAATTTTGGCACAGCAATTCGCATCGTGCCCACGTGTCGAGCAGTGTGCAGAAATGGTCTTAAAGGAAACCTGTCACAGCAAGGACAGCACAAACTGGTGACAGACTTGCTGTTTCCAGTGCTGTGTCCCTTATTCTGTATGGGGATTTCACAGGGCTTTTTGGGTGGGGTTTTTCTGGCCGTTTGCGCCCAAAACTTAGTCCAAAACGCCCCCAGCTCATTTATGTGAAACAGCACTATAGTTCACACAAGAGGAGGTTTTTACGCGCTTCCTTGGGAGCTGCCTTGGGTGCTGAAAAAGAAGTGTTATGTCAATTCTTGCAGAGTTTTTCAGCACGTTTTTTGCCCTTTTTAAATTTTTTTATGGTAAACCTCATTAAAAACCCACCCCGAAAAAAACGCATCTAAACCCTTTTCTGAAGAAGCGTTTTTGGGTGGGGTTTTGTTTGCTTTTTTTGGGAAGGGGAAACGCTCAAAAAAAGTTTCAAAAAATTGTAAAAATCACCGTGTAAAAATCCCCTAACATGCAGGAGTTTCAGAGCATGTAATGCTCAAAGCTAGCAATTTCCAGCCTGTTCTGCCAGAGAAGAGTCCACCTGCAGCTAGCCCCGCCACCTTATTGCTGATTCAACCTATTTCTGTGAATAGGTAGAAACCTGTCAATAAACACCATGTGGGTGGGACTAACCATGGGTGGGCGGGGCCTTAAAAACCTGCTCTTGAATACATGGGGCTCTTTTGTGGCAGAAGGGCTGTAAACGGGTAGATTTTTAGCATTAAATAACTAGTTTTGCTGTCATCAGCAGGGGGGGCCCTAACCTATGTGCAGGTTCCTTAAAGGAATTTTGCCCGGGCATTTCATACCCTTTTGCACCAGCTCTTAGTCGTGTGTCAAAAGGGGGGGTGGTGATTTGTTTGAATTGTAATCATGTGACCAGCAGGAAACATCACCAGGCCCTTTCTCTTGTGTCAAAAAAGGTTTTTTATGTATAAAACTGTGAGTAGTACAATGTAGCTCAGAGGTAACATTTAAATTTTTAAGCACAAGGGGCCTTTGGTTCAAATCCCTGCAGGAACCAAACCCGTGGATTTTATTTCTCTTTATCAATGCACAGACCTCATTAGGTTTTTTTTTTATTTGCACTGTTTGATTATTACTAACTAGTAAAAGGGACAGGAGAGAAGACAGAACCGGGGGTTTAAAACCTCATAGCTGCCTAAAGGGGAAAGAGGTTGTCTGGCATGTGCACCAGGACTGGGAGCTCTTACCCCTGTCGAAACCCCTGAGTGAGCTGTAAAAATGGATCACTAAAGGAGCAGCTAAACAAAAACGGTGCAGAATTGTTAATAAGAAAAAGGGTGAAAAGTTTTTTATTTCTTTTTAAAACTTCCCAGTCAATTTTACTTCGTGGCAAAACCCCTTTAAGCCCAAAATAAATGTGTCTGCAACATGCCGAGGCAAAACAGTGCCACTTTTTGGCGCATTTTTGCCCCTTTCTTTTGAAAACCCTTTGAAATGGGGGCCCTTTCTGCCAAGGTGTGACTTAGCTGAACGTGGGCAAGGCTGAGCCAGAAGTGGCTGTGCTCACAATGACAAGTTCGGTGTAAAAAATAAGCCAAAAAAAAAAAAAGGGTCTAAAAAAGTGACAATCCTAAAGTGCAGCAAAAATTATCAATCCGCTAGCCTCTGTGATAAATCTGCTGTCAGTTTATTCTAACTTTTAGACGTGATAGTAAATAAGGGCCACTGTGCTTACCCACAATAACATGAAGCAACTGCAGCCCAGCACTGGGAGAGAGCAGTGCCACCAGTCAGACCTTCCCCGTTACCTGCAGCCGCCGCATGTGACCCCGCAGGACAGGTAGAGGCGGTGAGCAGCCCCTCCCACATGACCTTCATTACCTCTTCTTCCCAAATTCTCCTGTCTATAGCTTCCACCTATTGTGAGCGGCCTGAAAGCCCCCATTGATGTGACAGGGATCTGCAGTAGGTTGCACACACACAGTAGTTGGCAGGTTGACCCTTATGTGAACCAGGAGCTTCTGCCCTGCTGACCTTGTCTTTAAGGTGAATCTTTGTGCTTGCACCAGTAGGCGGTGGGTGCAGGCGTCAATGACTAACTTTAATTAGCTACTGAAGGCTCCTGTGTCTATTGTCCACCCCCACCCCATCCCAAAATCCTATTTAACCCCTTCCTGCTGAACTGTCCTGCAGAGCATTAAAATTTTCTTTACAGGCCCAAAAATTTTGAGATTGTGCCTGCTCTGCGTGCAAGATAAGGGGTTTTTGTAAAATATGCTGCAGTGGTATTGATTAGGAGGTGAGATGCTCTGCACTACAGCATTAAATCATGAGCTTCAGACTATTATACAATTACGTGTGAGATGCTCTGCAGAGCAACAGCCTAGGATTGCATTCTTTTGCCCCAGTAAAGTGATCATGGAGGATGAGATTCTCTGCATTACAGTATTATATAATG